>JACXGI010002651.1:52574-71231 GCA_016801175.1 Esox masquinongy
ACACACACATACATACATACACACACATACATACACACACACACACACATACACAGTTCTAATTAGACACCACAGCTACACACTCCTCTCCCATCCACCACCCCCTTCTCTCCCGTCCCTGTACCACCACCTCACCTCACTACATAATTGTTCTCTGGAGAACGGAAAAAAAACAGTGCTATTCCCATAGGTTAGGTTTGTTTATTTCAGTCATTTTTTTAAGGCCATCACCTGGAAGATGTTCTATTCTCAGAAGCAGGCCCAGTCGGTTTACGCTCCTGACTCTGTGAGCCACACAAGAATACATATCTCCCCTGAGTCAGAAACATCCGCTCACGAAACACGCTTTGAATTGAGGCCATTCCTATAGCCACTTATTTTTATCCAACTGCACATTTTCAATATGTTTAATAATGGGGACTAGCTAAGTGTGCCACGAGTCCCACATCTGCGCCAGACCTGAGGTGTGTGGATAAGTGGATTGGGGAAAAGCGAGAGAAAGGGAACATAGAGAGCGGGGAGGCAGAATAGGTGCAGATTGATGATGCCTATCTGTCTCCATCTCCGATCTGGATTAGATATATTAATGAGACACGCCAGCCAGACCCCACCTCCTCCCAACACAGCACGCATCCTCATGTTTCGGTTGTGTTTGTGTGGGCAACGCCATTTTCATTTTGATAATCGCAGCTATCCCTCACGCCCATCTCCTTCAATTATTCTGTGAATAGCTCACAGCCACATATGACGTCTCCGTGATACAAAGCCATCAGATATTAATGTGACATGTGGGCGTGTGTACAGAAGCATTCGTGTGTGTGTGTGTATATGCCGCTTGTGGGGTTTTTTTCAGTGCGTTTCCACTCTTTTATAGTCTGCGTCAGAAGGCCAGCTGGATGGTAAGTGTTGGATGATTCATTAGCAATTAAGACGCCTTTCAGACGAGAACAGCCACTTTGACTCTGTGTCTACGTGTGTTTGTGTGAGAGTGTGTGCGAGAGCGTGCATTCCTGCGTGTGTTTCAGAACAGAATTCAATGGTATACGTCAATCTGAAAGCATGTAAACTGCCGACTTATTATCCTTTCTGTGAAGACCTGACCACGTGGAGAAAGAAAATAAAGGGAGAGCGAACAGGAACCTGACCAACTACCCCCACCCCGGTCACCTCCTGTTCCAAAAGGGATTCTCCGGAAGGAGGACAGGCTGGCAGTACAGGTTAGTTATGGCCACTCCTCAGCACCCCCCCAACAACAACAAAAAACACCACCTGAACAGTTTCTTTCCCTGTGGGGTGACCCTCATCGACTGGCCATCTGTCCCAGGGAGACAAACAGGACTGTGATCGACACCAGAAAACCCAGAACCTAGAATTGCTAATACAACAAATAAATGCCTGTAGTATTGACATGCTGTACATACACGTACGTACATACAAACATATGTAATGCCCGGATTTCTAAAGGTAAACTATTCCGGTCAGTTTTGCCTTTTTATCTGAAAGATCTTCAACCTCGTTTAGTACCCTTTTAAAAGTTAATTGTTGATGTTGTGAAGAAAAGTAGTGTCTCGTAACGTTAAGTGTTCTTTCATATTTCCAGGGGCTGTTATAGGTAATACAATCAATACAAAATTGGTACCAATGCACTCGTCTTCTGTTTGGTAGTGACAACCAATTTAGTGAGTCGTACATTGTATAATGATATGTCTTAAAATGGTATCCAAGAATGAAACTGCAAAGATTACTGTAAATGACATGTAATTTTTGAAACAAGGCCTTGATTGTGTTTTGATAGATGACATCACCGCAGTCTAGGATAGGAAGCAACAGTTACTAAGGTGTTTCTGACAGACACAGTAAAATTATTATTAGATCTATATAGTAACCCAAGCTTATGGTAAATTGTTTTCCTAATACTAAAAACAGCATTGTTTGATTAAAAATGATTGGAAATAATATTTCTTTTGCAAAGCATTAAAATCATCTTGATTTTAAATCAGCTATGGCATAAGGAATTTCCACCAAGTCATTTGGGCAAAGTGCACATAGCATGTCACCTCTTGAGAGCCAGTTGTGTCAAAGGTGGCGTCTCAACATCAGGGGCATTCTGAATCAGTATAGTCAAGTTTATTCAGAAAGTCACATCAGTCACACAGGTCAGAAATCATGCACCCTCTGTTTAGGGCAACGTTTTTATCCCGGTTGACTCTTTCCGGTTCGTCAAATCATTGTCTTTGTGTTTTCTTATGATTTAGTTGGGCATGAGTTGCTTATGGAGCCCTTTTCTGAACAGAGTGAGTCTATATCTCTATCTGTCTCTCTCTTAGTCACAGCGGAGGTCGGCTGACACGGTGAGCTGATTTAATGAATCACATATGCAAACCAGCATGACTGAGATGCAAAACTAGAGCATGAATTATACATGTTATCAGTGGAGGTTGTCCTGTGTGTGTCTGTATGGCTGCATGATTGTATAGTTGGACTGTGGTAAAAGGATTATGGTTCTGTTTTTTACTTCATCGTAAACATTTTCATTTTGTCAGTGAGTCCGCCAGCCAGCCAGCCAGACACCAAGCCAGTTCTGGATTATACACAAAGTTAGTTTGAAGTGGAACTAGAACCAGATCTTATGTAGCCGCCACAGAACAAAAACCAGGTCTGTAATAACACCACCTCACACCAGGTTCTGTATATCCGTCACTGTGTTGTTGCACAAGGAGAAAGACTACAACTAATTTGCTGGTGTCAGCACTGCAGCTGTACACGTTAAGTAATAATTCCAACCTGACTGGAATTATTTTTGAGAAAAAAAAAGATTGGTTTCATCTTTTGAGGACAGTGAGAAAACTATATATGCTTTTATTTCATCTCGCCTAGACTACTGTAATGCTTTGTTTACATGCCCCAACAATAAGTTACAAATGACTTGTTGAATGCTGACTCGGGAGAAGGTTCAATATTGTTGTTACTAGTGCAGCTTTCAACACTATAGACCACAACATTTTAATTGACAGACTTAGAAATTGGGTTGGGATCTCAGGGATTGCACTAGATTGGTTCAAGTCATATCTGTCAAATAGAGCATTTGTATTGTCCATTAACAATTATGTCTTCCTCTGTGCCTGTCATATGTGGTGTCCCGCAGGGTTTCAACCTGGGGCCAATCCTGTTTTCTCTGTATACGCTTCCATTCGGTAGTATAATTCGGCAGCACAACATTTCTTTTCATTGTATTGCAGATGATATGCAGTTGTATTTGTTGGTTAAGCCAAATGACTTGAGCAAGTTGTGTGTTTTGCATAATTGCCTGGAAAATGTTACACACTCGATTTCCAACCATTTTCTTCAGTTAAACACTGATAAAACTGAAGTCTTAATTATTGCCCCCCCCATCTATTTCGGATGATGTTCGGTTGGTTCTAGGATCGCTAGCAAAAAATATTGTGCATGTGGCCAGAAATTTGGAGTTTTCTTTGATCCAAACTTACAATTTGAATATAACATAAAAAATTGGTGCAGTCATGCTTTTACCAACTTGAAAATATTGCCAAAAAAAATTGGTTTTACCTTTTGAGGACAGTGAGAAAATTATACATGCTTTTATTTCATCTCGCCTAGACTACTGTAATGCTTTGCTTAAATGCCTCAATAATAAGTCCCTAGGTAAACTCCAAGTTGTACAGAATTCAGCTGCCTGACTTCTTACAAGGACTAAATCAAGGTCTCATATAACCCCAGTGTTGGCAGCTCTACAGTGGTTACTGGTGAAGTTTAGAGTAGATTTTTAAATTCTACTTATCACTTTTAAGGCACTACATGGTCTGGCACCTGATTACATTCATGACATGCTAAACCCATAGTGCACTGTTAGGCCTCTCTGATCAGCTGTAAAAGGACTTCTGGCTATTCCAGAGTCAAGACTGAAATTTAAAGGGAACCGGGCCTTTGCTATACGAGCCCCTAGACTCTGGAACAGCCTATCACAGAATGTCAGAGATGCTATGTCAGTGCATTCTTTTAAATCTTACCTAAAAACAAATTTTTATAAGATGGCTTTTATGAATATTTTATCATTGTGATTTTATATTTTGTTTATTCTTTTTACTTCCTTTTGTTTAAATAATATATATATTTTTATCATTACTTTAATGTATTTCTATTTTTATTGTGTGTAAAGCACTTTGTGTACTTGTACTAGAAAAGCGCTATACAAATAAAGTTATTATTATTATAGTTATTATTAAGCACACACGAGTCATGCTAATAGAATTTCTATTCATTTTTCTCATTCCGCTATTATTAATTTACTGCTTTTGTGTTACGATAGGTGAAACAATCGCATATGTCCACCATATTTGTTTAGAGTTATTTAAGACGCTCTTGAAATAAGTGGCCTTTACAATTTGTCCTGACATCAGGGGATGCTCATTCCACCAACGGGGTGACAGGACAGAGAAGATCTTTGACTGGGCTAGGAGGGAGCCATCCTCCCACCGAAGCTAGGAAGGAGCAGTTCTCCCAGCTGCTGTGTAAACAAGCACCAGGGTCTTCAAGAGGCAACCTTTATCTGGAAGCCTGTGGAGCGTGCGGAGGAGTGGGTGACTGTGGCGTTCTGTAACTTTCATGGGATTGATGGCACAAGCAGGAAAGCCAGACAATAAAGAGTATCAGGAGTCTACCGGGAGATGACAAGTGACTAGATTAGGATCTGCACTACTTCCTGTCTGACAAAAGGTTGTACTCTGCGGATGCTGTAGAGTCACTGCTTTGATGAGCTTTCATGAGTGACCTCATGGAGTGGTCAGATTTCCCCAGAAAGATGATTCTAGATTTAATTGAATGTTAAACTTTAAAAATGACAGGAGGGATTTGTTCATTTGAATGTCATGCTCATTTTGTTATTCTGAATGGTGCAGGCACAAATCCTCTCCACTCTTCCTGGTAAAAGAGGGACCTGCCAGGTACAATAGAAGGTAATCCAGGTGGGTGCAGAACTTGAGACACCCAACCTTGAGAGAGCAGAGTGGAGGATCTAATGGGGATACATTTAGGAGGATACGAACAGACAGTCGGTTATAATGCAGTAGGTTAATCAAAGTAATACATTTAAACGAGAATGTGAAAGGGCAAAAGTTTGATTATATATTAAAAAATACAATCAAACCAACAAAATTAAGTAGATAGGATTTAAACAAAATGAAAGTAATTACTGACAACAGTGTATTCAATATGTAGTTTTTGACAACTGGCAACACAATGAGTGTTGGTTTCTAGAGGAGGGGCGCAACTATTTTGCAGTCAGAGGGGATGGTCAGGTATGAGTTGATTAAGAATGGGAGAAAGACTTCAGTGATGGACTGGAGAAAGGAGGAAGGGATTGGATTGAGTGGCAAGGTTGTCAGGAGGTCAGACATTACTAGTTGCAGCAAGATTTCATCTGGAGAGAGGGGAGAAAGAGGCCCTAAGCATAGTGTGTGGGTGAACTCAGTAGGCAGTAAATGAGGAGTGGACGATGGCAGGCTTTTTCTAAGGTTTGAAAAAGTAGTCCGCAGAGAGGGACGAGGGAGGGTGAGGAGGATTAAGGAGGGAAGTGAAAGAGAAGTTTCCTAGGGTTAGAGGCAGAAGCTTGAAAAGGAGAGTGATAGAAAGCGGCTTTAGTGGGGGATAGATGAAGGGATGGTAGAGAGGAAGGAGGAGAAAGAGCAAATGAAACGTTATTTTTAAAACACTTCCTAAAGAAAAAGTGTAGACTAAGAGTAAAATGCTTATTTACAGGCCCTTTCAAAAAAGGGACATTGAAACGTATGAGAAAAAGCAAATAACAATAACGAATTACAATAGCTTGGCTATTTACAGGGAATTTCAGTATAGAGTAATGTGAAGGAGTATTAGGGAATTGAGGTTGATGTGGAGTGCCTGTGGAAGTAAAGCTAATTGGGAACAGGATAGTTAAACAGTAGCAGCAGCGCAGGAGATTAATGTGTGTGTGTGTGTGTGTGTGTGTGTGTGTGTGTGTGTGTGTCTGTGTATGTATGGTATTAGAGTACAAGAATTGGGATCATGTTAATAGACCGGATAGCTACCGTGTAGTTATTTTGCATTCATGTAAAATAACTGTACAAGGTCTTGTCGGTTCTAGACATGTAGGCCATTTTTAGGGCCTACATCTGACGCCACCTGGTGTAGAGGTTAGGGATGGCGGGAGCTTGGCTGTGGTGATGAACTGTGATAAATTCAGCCATAACAAGCGTTGGCAACTTTCAAGAAGCTCTTGATAGCGCAGCTGTAGAAATGTTTGAAGGTCTGAGGGTCTGTATGTGTGTCGACCACGTTCAATTTTCAATGATGGGGTCGCAGACGAACTTGAAGATTTTGAACCGCTCCACTCCAGCTTTGTCAAAATCATGTAGTCCATGATTAGCTATTTTGTTTTGTTGAGGTTGCCATGGCACCACACCACCAGGTAACTTGATTCCTCCCCATAGGCTGTCTTGTCGTCATCGGTGTTCTGGCCTACTACCGTTGTGTCAGCAGAACTTAATCATGGCGTTGAAGATGGTGGTGGGTAAACATTCAGTACAGGAGGGGACTATGCATACACCCCCCGAGGGGCCCCCTGTAGATAGGGTCTGCTCAGGAGGTGCGTTGTTGCCAACCTCCTCCACCTTGTGGCGGTCCTGGAAAACCCAGTTTCCCAATTGCAGAGGGAGGTGATCAGTTAAATTAGTGATGAGCTTGGAGGGTATGTTGGTGTTGAACGCTTAGCTGAAGTTGATGAACAGCATTCTCACATAGATATTGCTGTTGTCCAGTTGGGAGAGAGAGTCTATTAGAGTAGATACTGTTAAAAAATAGCACATCAATGAGAACACTAAAGCACTGTTTATGAAGGCTCATTGTCACCAACCTCACGTGACCACTGTTTTTCAACGTCTATTAGTGACCTTCTAAACATACTCAGTTCTAAAATGTTTCATGTTATTGATATCATTGCACCTGCTAAGGTTAAAACAATTACTTGCAAGCAAAAAGCACCTTGGAAAAACACTACATCTGCAAAAAAAACAGAAGTGTGAGACGAAAGGCTGAGTGCAAAGGGCGAAAAACAAAACTTCAGGTTGATTATGGCATCTAAATAGAGAGAAACTTAATTCTTAAAATACAGAACAGAGAGGCGTTAGGACATATCCATTTTTTTCTGAATATCCTTAAACTAAACTTTAATAATTCACAATTTGCTACTGTTGATAGGTTGACAAACCCCTCAGCACCAGTAGTCCCTGAGCTGCTTTCCACCGATAAATGCAATTAATTCACCTCCTTTGTCAAGGATAAAATTCAGTGCATTAGACAAGCGATTAAAAACTTCACAAAAATGAAGAGTGCCACCACTACATTCACATAAAAGGAATTCTGTAAGCATGACAGTTTAATGCAATTGATTACACAACACTTACGGAAATTGTGCAACATCTTAAGCTGTCAAGCTGCTACCTTGCTCTGCCTACAAACTTTTTAAAGATGTTTTTAGCTGCTTGGTGACAGATCTACTGCAAATAGTTAGGCAATAGTTATTTCTCTTCTTAGGCAATTTTCCAAAGGCCTTGAACCTGGCAGTCAATCCTCTGTTAAAAATGTTGCCAAAAACCCTTGTGTAATCAGCAACTACAGACATATTTCAAATACATCTGTAACAGGTAAAATCATGGAAAAACTAGTTTTCAAACAAATTAGCAGTTTCTTAAACCCAAACGGTTACTTTCACGCTTTCCAATCAGGAATTTGGCCCCATCACAGCACAGAGACTGCCCTGATTATTATAGTTTTAAACAACAATAATTTAAACACTGATTCTGGTGAAATGTCAATGCTAGTGTAATTGGACCTAAGTGAGGCGTTTCACAAACTTTATCATACAACTGCTTGTCAGACTGGAAAACTGTGTTGGTCTTTGTGACAGAGTCCTGAATTGGTTCAAGTCTTATTTACAAGACAGGGAATACTTTCTCTCCATAGGTAACTATGTATCAAAGAAAACTAAGAAAAAGTAAGAAAGCAAAACACATTACACCAACAATTATGACACAGCACTGGCTTCCTGTATCTCATACAACTTATTTTAAGATATTGCTACTTATCTATAAATCATTCAATGGTCCAGGGCCATCTCAGACCTATTCTTTCAGCATGAACCCTCTAGATCAGGGGTTCTTAAACGTATTCATTCCGGGACCCAAATGAGAAATTCTGTGCTTTCCTGGGACCCAAGCTCATGAAAACATGAGGTGTCCAAAGCCCAAAAAATTTTAGTGTTCCCCCGCTTGACATCTGAGAGTTTTAAAGTGAATTTCAATTCAACTAATTTTACCATGGGGCGTAGAAAATAATGTTGCAATTGGTAAACAGAATGTATCATATAATTTCTAACACTATATCCGTTGCCCCATTCACTTTCATTTTAGCCGGGAGAGGCTTCCTTTAAAAAATCGTAAACTCTCAAAACTGTATTAATTCCAAAAACAATTGTCTCCACAGTCCAGGATTAGGCTAGATAATCCGAAAAAAGGCCCCAGGTTCAAAAATAGCGTACCTTTCCTTTAAGAAACCCTGCTCTAACCGTTCCCAGAGTAAGGACAAAGTTTGGTGAGGCAGCGTTGAGTCATTATGGCACCGAGAGTTGGAACAAACTGCCAGAAAATCTTAGACTTGCTCCAAGATTGACCACTTTTAAATCTAGGCTAAAAACCTTTAATTTTTCTACTACCTTTAATACCTTTTTTCTACTACCTTCATTAATCTTTTAATAATCGTTTAGCCCTCTTAAATGTGATGTTTTATTTGCAAGCTTTTTTTATGCGCAGTTTTGTTTTTATGCTTTGTCTTTTATTCTAAATGCTGGATGTTTTGTGGCCTAAACATTTAAAGCACTTTGAATTGCCCCAGTGTATGATATGTACTATACAAACAATCTTGCCTTGCTTTATTCATTGATTAGAATGCACCTGCTACTAACCTATGTGACTGTTTTACATAGCTTTTTTAAAATGTATGCACTTACTGTAAGTCGCTCTGGATAAGAGCATCTGCTAAATGATCAAAATGTAAAAATATCAATATAAATGTAATTGAGATTGCGTTGTCTGTGGGTCTGTTGAGACTAGTGGGTTCAGTGTGTCCAGGATAGGGTTGGTATAAGCCATAACCAGCATTTTCAAAAAATATCATGGCTAAAAATGTAAATGCTACTGGACCATATGAATTTAGGCCAGTTGCCTTGGTGTTCTTGGGGACAGGGTCTGTTTTAACACAATTGTTGTTATGGACCTGGGTCGGGGAGAGGTTGAAGATGTTTGTGAAGCCCTTATAAAAAAATTGTATACTCTAAGTATATTTTTGTAAGTATACTTCAGTATACAAAGTACACTATTTAGAAGGTACTTCAAGTATACTAGACATGTATTTATTTATATACTATTTTTGCACTAAGTAGACTAAATTGGCTTACATTTTAGTATATTTCACACACTTTAAAGTTCATTTAAAGTACTTTCGAATACTTTATAGTTTCTGTGTAGTAAACTTTCAATTTATGAAGTAGACTTCTTGAAGTACTTAAAAGTATACTTTTGAATGCTGCAAAGTATCTGTGTAATGCACTTTCAATTTATGAAGTAGACTTCTTGAAGTACTTAAAAGTATACTTTTGAATAATTTGATGTATAATTTTAATTACGTCAAGAAGTTTACTTTTAAAATATCTCTGCAATACACTTCACATTTACTAAGATTTACTAAAATAAGGTCAACTGTCTGGTATGAATTCCACTTTAAAATTTACAAGAAATATATTACTGTCTTCAAGTGTATTTAACATCTTTAAAATAAAGGAATTACTTATGAATTTAATTGTATAGCCATGGTAGAAACTCAAATTACCAAAAGAAATCTGAGACGCAAGACACAAAATGTGACACAGACACATTTATAGTGTAACAGTTTAATTTTTCAACAAAATGTTATGTCAGCTAGGTACCCAAAAGCTAGGTACCCATCATTGCTAGCTAGCTAGCTACCTACAACAACATTTCGCCATTAATGTTACTTCATGAAGCTTCATCTGACTTTTCTCTATATTCCATACACACAATACATGCTGTAGCTGAAATGATATATAGACATTTTCATTAATACTCCAATTGATAATTATTTAATAGGATAAGAGTATATGGTTTCATGATGTTTTGGCAGTAATTAAGGTTACAGGTTCAGTAAAAACAACATCTTCAATACGCAGTGCATAATAGAATTTCCTTGACATGAATACTTAGAATATACAAGATGAATCTCAAAAAAGTAACTTGTACCACTAAGAAACAAAAACCCTTAAAATTTACTTAATTCACCCATTAATATTGATAAAATGAATGAATGTGGTACAATGGCTTTTCAAGAGGTTAATTAAGGGGTATTAATTGTAATTAAGGTGTAAATGTATCGTTTGTAATGGATTATGTGCCTGGATCTTCTGCAATGCTCTCTTCTTTAGATATCGCTTCCTTTCTCACTCTTCTTATTTTTTCTCTTGTACTCCTCTTTTCATTGCCGTTTCCATCTTCATCGCATTCCTCCTCATCCCTCTTATGTCATCTTTCCTTTCTAAACCGGATTAAAAAACAATGACTCTAGATGTACAAATTTGATAGGCGATACACAGTCACTCTCACAATGTAACCTAAGGCAGTTTCGTTCATGGATTATTGAAATAATAGGTAAAATCCACTAAAGCCACATTGTAAGCCTTACAGAAAATAGCTCACTGTACATTTCCTTATCAAATAGCCCTACTGTAACGCCCACAAATTCCAGTCCCTATTTTGTCGTCTGTCTGGACCCTACGTTTGTGGTTATGTGCACCTGGACTCAGTTTTCGTTGATAATCATTCACACCTGTTTGTGTCTTATGTGTGTATATTAGGGCGGTCCTTAGTGGCATGTACAAATAATTCTTAGAATTTGAAATATGGCACCGTTGCATTTGATAGATTTTGGTATAAAAGTAATATTTAAAAAAGGTTGTGGAGACTCAATGAGTTTTAGAGATTGCTACCGGACATAACATATATCAAAAAGGCAGAAAGTACAGAAATACTGTGTTTTTTATGCACAAGTTCAACATTTTCTTGTGTTATTTAAGCTATTTATCTCAAACATACAATCACACAAAGGTCCTGGTCAACACAAACATGTTTAGGCCCTAGTTACAGTTTGATTGATTCGCGTTTGCCCATAGGTTTATGCATTTAATTATACAACACAAAAACATGTTATATAGTAGGAGGAAAAAGATCTGGCTCCAGATATAATAAATAAAATACAGTATAAGTACATCATTCAAATTATTTTGGAGAATAATAATTTTTCCAAACTACTAAAATATTATGCTCTGTCTTCTGATTTTGATTCAAACATTTCTGTTATTGTCATACAGACGTTTAAAAATGTTGCATGCACGCACGAGTTGTGGATCAACCAATCTGTGCTTCACTTCACCAAGATTTAAACAAGAAACAGCCGGGACTCCCACATCTGGTTACAGTAAAAGAAGCCAGTTATGAACAGAGAACACTGAATCTGTTGAGCCACATTTTACGGAATACATCTCAAGACTGGACTTTTCATACACCTGTGATGTTATATTATGTAAGAAATATAATTTCTTATAATGTCAAACTTACTTTGGGTTCTTACCCCGGAGTCAGATGAGAGACCTCTGCTATTTTCAGGCGATGGTACTAGGTTTATGAAGCAAAAGCAAATAAAATACCTTACTTCAATAAAATGCATGCACATGTAACACAACGTCAAAGCGCTGTTGCTAGGTATTAATATAAGCAGTATTGCTTACTCCACTGACAGTTCGCACTGCCCTAGACTTGACCCGAACCTGCGATACTCTGCTTCGCAACATGTGACCATTCCAACCAACTGAACTATACAAAAGGTACCGATTGGATAACCCCTCAGTGACATTTCAAGCTAACTGTTGAGTGAGTTTAACGAGAGACAGAAGTGCAAAACAGTATAGGCTATCCTTACACATATTGTAATAATATTTTTCTAAATAGTTACAATTAACAACTTTACAAAAACTAAACAGGTTCCTTAAAGCAATCTTTGAAGGTCAGGATGTAGAAAATGCTGCTACATGAAGCATGCACAGTTTTTTTTTACATACACAATATTGAGGCAAAACAGCAAATGTGAGGCAGCTCCTGCCATTGGCAATTATGACTTACCTTTAAGAATCAGCCCCTACTAAAATGTCTGCCCATTCTTTTGAGATTGAGATGATTCCACATCTGCGGAGGAATACCAAATAAACAAAACTTTTAAAAAGCATAAATATGTTTTTCTTTTAAAGTATCTTTCACAATACAACTTTAAATCTGGTGTGACGACCACACAACATACTATAGCTTTAGTGTATACATAAATGGTTTTACTTTTGTTAATATTGATTCAGTTGCCTATTTCATGACCTTCCCTTTAATAACAAGACAACTGTTTCAACTGGTGGGAGATGACTGAGTCTGTTAAATGTAATATTGTAGCGTATCAGCCATGTGAAAAAACCCTTAACCAACCATTCCAGTTTAGCTGCCCTCTGCCATCCACCCTTCCAGGTTTTATCACTTCCAGGGTTGTAATTATTTAACAGATGGCATTTGACCCTCTCTTTTATCCAAACAGAATTACTACAGGAGTTACTGAATTACCTTTAATACTTTTCTGTACTGGCTCCTTGTGAGAATCAAACCCACAATGCCACTGTTGCAGGTGCCATGCACTACCTAATGAGCAAAAGCTCTCTAAACATTTGTGACAACACTATCTTTAGAAGAGACAGACAGGGAAGAAATTAATTGAACAATCCCTGTATTCTCTCTCCTTTTCAAAACTAAATTAGATGATGAAGTTTTATGGCCTCCTCCTCTGACCTATTGCAATAGGCTTTGAAAGGGAGATAAAAAGACACTCTTACCCGTATTTTGTGATATCAATATTGAGAAATCAAATTTTGTTGTTAAAAGTTTTTAAAACCATATACTTGAATCATTTCACAATAATAATGTAAAAATAATGTAAAAAACGACAAAACTTACTAGAAATTCCAGACACAGTTGTCCTTAAAGGCATTCACATCTTAGGAGAATCTCATGTAGTCTGGGTTTGGATTTGTACTGATTAGCAATAATTCCTGGAAACCGCAAACTATAAGGTGTGTGAAAACAGTACCAAATCATTCCACCATCACCATACTACATAATTAGTCTTCTGATCCATCTGTAATCCCTTTACCTCTTCTGTAATATCAATTTTTATTTTAATAACCAATGATCAAGCACCAGCTAACAGCCACCTACAGACTTTAACAAACAATTTATTTTTTCTCAATTTTCATCTTCAGGCTTCAACTTGTAAGTCAGACCTGGCAGCTATGAAAATGTACAGCATGTTGTGGTACCGATAGCTACTACACATTTGCATGTAATTACATTGTAAGAATAGTCTGGCCATATTGACACTGACCCTAAGTAGCTAGATATACCATCATCATCAGTGGGTATATCATTATCATTAGTTACCTGCTTTTACCAGCTACATAGACTGAATATATTGAGTTTGCTAGCCAGCTTCATAGTGGGCTAGTCAGCTAGGTACCCAAAAGCATCATTGCTAGCTAGCTACAACAAATTTAGCCATTAATGTTACTGTGTGTAGCTTCACTTACCGTCACAGAAGCCCAGACGTTACGTCTGAAAATGTTGATACCTTTGTTTTCTTCGTGAATGTGTAAATACAACTCCTCTATATACTACATTTCCGAATACCTTCATTAAAATTAACAACGGTACACAACGGTTAACTAACTATTTAGCTAGTGATGGGCTTACTACGCTTACGACTAGATCGCGCGCCTACTTTTGAAACTTGCACGTGACCTTACTTCGCTGTAGGCACGCGCAGGACGCACACCGCGATCTGCTGAAGGTCAGTACTAAACGACACGAGCCGACAACAGCTCCGTAAAATCAATATTAATGATATTTTAAGGGATTAAAGTTTCACAGTGTACTGCAAGTATTTCAACTGTTTTGGCTGTGTAATGGAAGTGAACTTACATCCTACTCCAGTATAAATGTATACTATTTTTTTCTGTTAGGTAGTATACTTAATTTCAAAGTGTTAACGATTAGTAAACGATTTTCTTAGTGTACTTCTTGAAAGTATATCAAAAGTAAACTAAAAGTGAATTATCCAATTTTTAGTATACTTGTAGTTTACTTTAATGAACTTTTTTTTGTAAGGGACATGCCAGCTGATCTGTGCATACTACAAAGATATGCCCTGGTATTCTTCCATCTGTTCCCTGCAGCCAATATTAACCTGTTAAAAACCTCACACGGGCAACTGGTCGGCAAGATCACACAGTCGTCTGGAACAGCATGTTCTCATACATTGTTCTGTGACACCTGCCTGGAAGACAAAATAGAAGGTATTTATTTCGGCTGGTGGCCTCGTATTGCTTGGAAGCTTACAGCTGGGTGTCCCTTTGGAATTTATGACAGACCAGCATCACATCCGACCAGCATCCAGCCCTGAGCCCTGTCACATCTGACCAGCATCAAGCCGTCACATCCAACCAGCATCAAGCCCTGTCACATCCGATTAGCATCAAACAGTCACATCCGATCAGCATCAAGCCCTGTCACATCCAATCAGCATCAAGCCCTGTCACATCCGACCAGCATCAAGCCCTGTCACTTCCAACCAGCATCAAGCCATGTCACATCCAAACAGCATCAAGCCCTGTCACATCCCACCAGCACCAAGCCCTGTCACAGCCAACCCGCAACAACTGGCATAGTAGGATTCCAACTCATTCCAACTGTACATTTTCCTCCATTTGCTCAGCTGTGACCAACTCATTCCAACTGTACATTTTCCTCCATTTGCTCAGCTTTGTCCAGTTCTGTTCTGTGAGCATGTAGTAAATTTATCAGCAGCATAGAGGCAGGATGAAGTCAAGGAAGGAAGGAGAATGTGAGAACATGTGGAAAAGGCCTACAGAGTAGGGTCAAGGTGGTAGCATCAGTTGAGAGGAGATAGAAGGTTTTAGCAGAAGGGAGAAATTACAGGATAAAAGAGAAAAAGTGGAAAAGATAGAGAACACTGCAATACTTCAAGCATACTTCCTGCCTTTGGGCCAGGAAAGGGAGAGGCGAAAAGAAGGAAATATTGAAAATAATTAAATGGAAAGAAATAATTTGAAGTCAGTGGACAATTATCTTAATGTGCCCTGGAGTTTCATCGCCTATGGATGTCTATCGGCTGTGCATGTGTGTGCACGTTTTGTGCAAATGTGAGTATGTAACGTGCACAAAACACATCAGAGGTTTAATTGTGTGCTATTACATAGTGTTTTAATAATCCTACCGAGTAAATGTCTTTGGAGACGTGACTAACTGAATGTTTGGCACAAACAAAAGCACACAAACACACACACACACACACACACTGTGTACTCTTAACCCTGATAGCTCCTTCTACAATCTGCCAGGTAAGCAGTCAGGTGTAATTGCAGGTATTTTTACCTGAGAGCAAAATGATTGCAGGGTAAAACGAGTTGAAATAGTCAGATTGATTCAGAGATCCTCTCACACACCCACACCCTCTCAACTCACACAGAGTCTGTGGGTCTGTGGCTGATAATGAAGGTCCATCCCACAGGAATCAATGACCAGTAAAATGACAGGGAAAAGAAAAAAACGTCAATCCAAAAATCTATTTCATTCTTCTATCAAGCTATTTGCAAAGACATTTATGACATATGGCTTTATTAGAGGGATGTCACACACACACCGACACATCAAAGAGTTTTCATGTTGATTGATAGCTACAGGTTTTCTTAAAGTTGGTGTTCACAAACCTGTTGCTACAGTGAGAGAAAAAATGATTTGATCCCCGGCTGATTTTGTACGTTTGCCCACTGACAAAAAAAATGATCAGTCTATAATTTTAATGGTAGGTTTATTTGAACAGTGAGACAGAATAACACCAAAAAAAATCCAGAAAAATGCATGTCAAAAATGTTATAAATTGATTTGCATTTTAATGAGTGAAATAAGTATTCGACCCCCCTGCAAAACACGACTTAGTACTTGGTGGCAAATCCCTTGTTGGCAATCACAGAGGTCAGACATATCTTGTAGTTGGCCACCAGGTTTGCACACATCTCAGGAGGGATTTTGTCCCACACCTCTTTGCAGATCTTCTCCAAGTCATTAAGGTTTTGAGGCTGACGTTTGGAAACTCGAACCTTCAGCTCCCTCCACAGATTTTTTATGGGATTAAGGTCTGGTGACTGGCTAGGACACTCCAGGATCTTAATGTTCAAAAAGTTCAAAAGGTTTATTTGTCATTTGCAATAACAAGTTACGGCAATGAAATGCTTGGTTTTCCTACTCCCGACAGTGCAGTTAAAAGTTAAAAAGTAACAGTAATTATAATTTAAAAAAATAAGATAACACAATCAATCAGTAATAACACTATACAAAAACGCACATCAATAATAATAACTATACAACTATACAACCGTAGTGCAATGTAAGAGTGACAGGTGTGCATGATATAGGTGGCAGATGTGCATGATATAAAGTGACAGGTGTGCATGGACTATGGATGGAAGGGAAGATAGGTTCCCGAGTTGAGCAGCCTGTGGAAAGAAGCTGTAAGTCTGTTTGTTTTGGACTGAATACTCCTGTACCTTCTGCCTGACGGTAGCTTGGTAAACAGTCCGTGGCATGGGTGGCTGGGATCTGTAATAATCCGTTTGCTCCTCCTGCTACACCTCTCTGTGTAGAGATCTTGCAGGGATGGCAGGTCAGACCTTGTGATGCGCTCTGCTGTTTTAATCACCCTCTGAAGTGCTTTGCGGTCGAGGGCGGTGCAGCTGCCATACCAGGCGGTGACACAGCCGGTCAGGATACTCTCAATAGTGCATCTGTAGAAGTTGGTGAGTATCCTGGAATCCATGCCAAATCTCCTTAATCGGCATAGGAAAAAGAGCTGTTTCCTGGCCTCCTTCACCACGAAGTTAGAGTGATGAGACCAGGTCAAGTCATCACTGATGTTGACCACGAGGAACCTGATGTGATGTCTCTCTACTGCAGACCCATTGATGTGTATGGGGGCGTGGTCTCCCCGCCGCTGCTTCCTGTGATCAACAATCATCTCCTTCGTTTTGCTGATATTGAGCTGGAGGTTGTTATCCTGACACCACGAAGTCAGTGACCTTACTTCATCTCTATAGGCTGACTCGTCGTTGTCAGAGATCAGGTCTATGATGGTGGTGTCGTCTGCAAACTTAACAATGGTGTTGGAGACGTGAGTTGCCAGGCAGTCGTGGGTGAACAGAGAGTACAGGAGCAGGCTCAACACACAGCCCTGGGGGGAACCAGTACTGAGAGTCAGTGAGGAGGAGGTGGTGTTGTCCATCTGCACCACCTGGGGTCTGCCCGTCAGGAAGTTCAGGATCCATCTGCACATAGTGGGGTCGAGACCCAGATCCCTTAGCTTAACCGCCAGCTTGTGGAGCACAATGGTGTTGAAGGCTGAGCTATAGTCAATAAACAGCAATCTCACATATGTGTTCCTTTTGTCCAGATGAGAGAGTGCAGAGTGGAGGGTCAGAGCGATGGCATCCTCTGTGGATCTGTTTTGTCTGTAGGCAAACTGTAGTGTAATGTGCTTCTTCTTGAGCCACTCCTTTGTTGCCTTGGCCGTGTGTTTTGGGGTGCCCTATATCTCAAGAATTACGTTCCCTGGGAACTATTGTAAAAAACGCGATGACGTTCTATGCCAACATATCTAGTTGCCATTACGTCGGTCAAGAACGTTATATATTTAGAAAAATAAATCAATGTATTTGGTAATAATCCAATTGTTTTGTAGGATTTCACCTATACAAATAAGGCAATTTATGTAGACCATCCCCACTCAAGCCAAATCAGTTGTTTTTAAAAGAATAATACAATACGAAAATCTGTATGGAGAGCGCCGCGTGTGGCCATTCAAAATGTGGATTAATATGTAACTTTCTTGTCCGACGTAATGGCACTAGATATGTTGGCATAGAACGTAATCGCGGTTTTTACAATAGTTCCCAGAGAGTGTAATTCTTGAGATATATGGTAGGTTTTGGGTTATTGTCATGCTGGAATACCCATCCACGACCCATTTTTAATGCTCTGGCTGAGGGAAGGAGGTTCTCACCCAAGATTTGACGGCACATGGCCCCATCCATTGTCCCTTTGATGCGGTGAAGTTGTCCTGTCCCCTTAACAGAAAAACACCCCCAAAGCATAATGTTTCCACCTCCATGTTTGACAGTGGGAATGGTGTTCTTGGGGTCATAGGCAGCATTCCTCCTCCTGCAAACACAGCGAGTTGAGTTGATGCCAAAGAGCTCGATTTTGGTCTCATCTGACCACAACACTTTCACCCAGTTCTCCTCTGAATTATTCAGATGTTAATTGGAAAACTTCAGATGGGCCTGTACATGCGCTTTCTTGAGCAGGGGGACCTTGCGGGCGC
>JACXGI010002652.1:7042-32151 GCA_016801175.1 Esox masquinongy
CAAACAGAACCACACACCAACACAAACAGACACACACCAACACAAACAGAACCACACACCAACACAAACAGACACACACACACACACACACACACACACACACACACACAGGTGGTTCTTACCAGAGGAAGGGGATGTGCGTGTTGGTAACCCGGTTGGCCTGGTTATCTTGCTTGGCGGCTTGATTCCACTGGGCTTGCCTGTGCTCATGGTCCCTCAGCACTCCTGACAGGGCTAGGGTTAACTGGGGGGCTACTAGAACAGAAGCTGGGGCTGGCCTCTTGCCCAACTCACTCTGCCCCACCCTGAGGCCCAGGCCTGGGGAACACAAGACACAGAATTCAGATTTCATGCGAGTTCTCAACAATAACACTCAATTCAAAATTGCTTGATTGTCTGGAGATATAACATGTTCTAGTGAAAAGTGAGGACGTTTTCCTGCCCGTTGGTCTGGGGTGAGCATGTAAATCAACAGATCAAATCTAGTAAAAAGTCTCGTGTCTATACAACCGCTTTACTGTGCCTGCTATCTCTGCCCGCATTGATTGGCTCTCGCACTCTGTACAGCTGTACTGATGTCTGGGGTAGTACGTTTATGTAATGACCATGTTTATAGATCAGGAAGTAGAATGGGTGTAAGGGAAATAACAGAGAGAAAGACAGACTGAAAGAATGGAAAGAGAGACAGAGAGGAATAATAACAGGACAGACACATGGCATCTAGCCAGGAAGCAGCAGGTCAATTTAGGGCCAATCACAAAGTGTCCAAGAAGTCAAGACATTCCAAGACTACCCAGCAGCACTTCCCAATTACAGGCTACACACACAATCACACACGTTGGTATCACTACTTGTGAGGATCTACAATTGATAACTAATAAAAAACTATTTTCCCTAACCCATAATCCTAATCCTAGCCTATACCTTAAGCATAAACCCTAATGCTAACCCTAAATCAAAACCTTGAACATAAACCCTCACACTTAACATATGGAAAAGCACACAGAAAACACCATCAATACATCTCCATTATACTTCCGGACAGGGCTGACTGGTGACAAAGATGTCAAGAATGAAATGGCTAATGGTCTTAAACAGAGCAGAATGGAACAGCCATCGTCAGTGTCGACATGGTCCTGCCCCAACACTTATCCAGTCAGGGTGTCGCTGGGGAGCTTTGGCTACCTATTCCCAGTCTCTCATGTGGACAACAAACTCCTGGCAGAAGTACATGAACCTTGGAGGGCTAGCATTTAACAACCCATTTGACTATGTTTAAAATCACCTAGCATCGAATGGTGTTACCATATTGCATTTAGAGCAAAATGTATAGTCTATGTATTTTAATCAAGACGGTTTATCATCCATGTTCAAATAAACAGTAGTCCTTTGGTCCCACAACGGCCATCCCGGTGTTCCCACTGTTGTGGGATGATAGTGAGTGAAGAGGGTGTGAAAGGAGTAATGGTGCCAATAATGAAGGCACATTGTTGATGTAAATTCTACCCTGGCAGTATCACATGGCCATTCTCAAGTGAGGTAACAAGAATTCAGAAGAGAGAGAACTGGAATTTGGTCATGGCTGAATACTCTGCATGTACTGTATGAGAGTAAGTCTGAGTCAAAAGGTTATTGTAATCTGGCCAATCAAAGAAATGTATTTCAAGTCCTAATATTAAAATCCAGGTTGAATGTGAGGGTCTCAACTATGGTGACGTAGACAGGCACGCTCCACCCACTCTGCGTCTCATCACAAACATCTTACACTTTGAAACCATCTTTTGTCATATTATATTTATCACAGATTAATGATGAAACAAAGCCAAGTTAATTAAATCAGCCTAGTTTGGTATCAAAAACTATGTGAGGGCAAACACATAGTAGTCGAGGAATGGTTAATCAAATAGCTACACTACCATTCAAAAGTTTGGGGTCACTTAGAAATTTCCTTGTTTTCCATGAAAGCATACATGAAATGAGTTTAAATAGGAAATGTAGTCACTGACAAGGTTAGAAATAATGATTTTTAATTGAAATAATAATTGTGTCCTTCAAACTTTGCTTTTGTCAAATAATCCTCCATTTGTAGCAATTTCAGCCTTGCAGACCTTTGGCATTCTAGTTGGCAATTTGTTGAGGTAATCTGAAGAGATTTCACCCATGCTTCTTGATGCACCTCCAATAAGTTGGATTGGCTTGATTACACACCATACTGTCAAGCTGCTCCGACAACAGCTCAATAGGGTTGAAATCCGGTGACTGTGCTGGCCACTCCATTATAGACAGAATACCAGCTGACTGTTTCTTCCCTATATAGTTACTGCATAGTTTGTAGCTGTGCTTTGGGTCATTGTCCTGATGCAGAAGGAAATTGGCTCCAATCAAAACTGTCCACAGGGTATGGCATAGTGTTGCAAAATGGAGTGATAGCTTTCCTTTTTCAAGATTCCTTTTACCCTGTACAATTCACCCAATTTACCACCACCAAAGCACCCCCAGACCATCACATTGCCTCCACCATCCTTGACAGATGGAGTCAAGCACTCCTCATCTTCTCATTTGGTCTGTGTCTCACCATTGTTCTTCTTTGAGATCCAAACACCTCAAACTTAGATTTGTCTGTCCATAACACTTTTTTCCAATTTTACTCTGTCCAGTGTCGGAGTTCTTTTGCCCATCTTAGTCTTTTCTTTTTGCTAGTCTGAGATATGGCTTTTTCTTTGCAACTCTGCCTAGAAGGCTTGCATCCCAGAGTCGTCTCTTCACTGTTGACGTTGAGACAGATGTTCTGCGGGTACTATTTAATGAAGCCGCCAGTTGAGGACCTGTGAGGCATCTGTTTCTCAAACTAGACACTCTAATGGATTTGTCCTCTTGCTCAGTTGTGCACCAGGGCCTCCCACTCCTCTTTCTATTCTGGTTAGACCCAGTTTGGGCTGTTCTGTGAATGGAGTAGTACACAGCATTGTACGAGATCTTCAGTATCTTGGCAATTTCTTGCATGGAATACCTTTCATTTTTCAGAACAAGAATAGACTGATGAGTTTCAGAAGAAAGTTCTTGGTTACTGGCCATTTTGAGCCTGGGATCGAACCCACAATTGCAGATGCTCCAGATATATAACTACTCTAAAGAAGGACAGTTTTATTGCTTCTTTAATCAGCACAACAATTTTCAGGTGTGCTAACATAATTGCAAAAGGTATTTCTAATGATAAATTCGCCTTTTAAGATGATAAACTTGGGTTAGCAAACACAACGTGCCATTGGACCACAGGACTGATGGTTGCTGATAATGGGCGTCTGTACGCCTAAATAGATGTTCAATTTTTTTTAAATTAGCCGTTTCCAGCTACAATAGTCATTTACAACAATAAGAATGTCTACACTGTATTTCTGATCATTCTGATGTTATTTTTACATGCAAAAGAAATTGCTTTTCTTTCACAAACAAGGTGATCCCAGACTTCTGAACGGTAGTGTATTTCGTAAATCAAACTACCAATTACAGGGCAGCTTTACTGAGGATAAATGCAGCTCGCCTTTGCTGAACTGGCTTACCTTACCACGAGTCAGTGTCTTCAAGTTGCTGAATCTCGCTCCATCCCACGCTTTCCATAATAAGATTATCAAAACAGTAGAGACTAAGTCTACGTGCACATTCACTGCAACTTTCCATCATGGCTGGAAGATATCTAGTTTTGGCATGATATAACTATATAGCTAGATAGTTTCACATTAAGGGGTTAGTTACTCCAATAGAAACAGTTGGTAAGAAACGGGGAATAACACAGATCCTGGGTGAATGACGCTTCCTTGAATAATTGACACACCTAGTAACTGGCAATATCAACCATCTTGAAAAATTATCTTTATTGGAAATACGTTATATACCCACATCCATTTATGTACAGTATTAAAGAATAATACTAGATCAACATCTAGGTAGGTAACACACTACGCACTTCTGCTTTCATACAGTGGGTGTACTATAATTCCTTGTTCCTTCGCTTCTCCCTCCCTGTCGGAATTTCAGATAGGTTACTGCTAGCTAGACAGCTTTCCTTTGCATAATAAGAACAACGGTATATACGTGTTCGTTGTATTCAAGAAGCAACTTGTGAATTCTTACCTGAAGCGTAGTCGATAAATCTCTGTTTGTTTTGATCGAAGCGACTGAGAAAGCTGCTATGTGTGACGAATAATTACCAAACCCGGGCCCGCTAGTTTTCTAGAGATCCAGCCCTTCCCAGCCCCAGACTGTGACGTCACGTGCGAAGTAGTCTCTCTGGTGTCTGTCTGAACTTTCTCACTCAAACCTCCCACTTTTGTTTTTGCCAAAGACACAATAAACACAGCATAGACCAGTTATTATCAGAGGGTGCTTCTATACGTAATTAGAACTGTAAAAATGTTTTGTCATACTCGCGGTAGACAATTCGATATACCCCAGCTTTCTGCCAGCTTTCAGATTTTGCTTCCCCCGGTTTTATAGTCACATTTTATTTTATGCAAACCATAAGACACCTGAAACAAATGTAACATTCTCGGTTTGTTTCTCGTTTCGCACCCATTCATGCATTATTCGTGTACATTTAGTCTAGACAACCCAAAAAAACATATTCGTATCCCTTGAAAAGTCATAGTATTTGACAAAAAAGCTTAGTCTGTCTGTACGATATATGACTCCTTTCTATCTAGCTAAATAACATCTAAATAACATTTGGATGGTGGCTGTACAGAAAAAGTTTAGATCGCCTTGAAATGTCTGTTTAAAATAAAATATTCACAGATTCCATTAAATTTGAATTTTAGTTGAAATAAATTGTTTGATTTTTGTTTCTTCCCCCGGAGCATATCTATAAGGTTTAATAAATCTCTGCGTATTAGGATGCTGACCAATAATCCGATTTTTTTATTTAAATCTCATAACGGGGTGGTGCTCTATTCAGTAATACTTCAAATTCCAAATTCAACTTAATTTGAATTTGAACTTAAAGTAGGCTACTAAACAGGACACAGAATGGAGATTCAAAATTTATTTAATCAAATCGAATTTAAATATGACATTTCTTAGAATGCATTAATTTAACCTTCATGTTGTACATGCGGTCTTCAAAAACAGCACAATAAATAAATGGAAATATATAACTGGCTATTCTAAAGAGCTTAAAAGAGTATCTGAACATTTCTGATAAAAGTGAGGTAAAGGAGTCAGTCTCAAAATGCTGAATTCAGCACAACCCTAAATCACAGTTAATGTGACATACACAGCAACACTTTATGAGAATAGATCCAGACACTAGATCAGTAATCGGAGGTCACTATTCCTTCAGATCCTCCCTGACACTGTGTTTGGACTTTCAGTATGGATCACAGGTATGGATGCCTGTTCTTCTTTCTTCAGCAGCCTGTTGAACAGCTTCTTGAATGCTTCGCTGAAGGCTGGGCTGGAGAAATAGTACACAATGGGGTTCAGCACGCTGTTGAAGTAGGTGAAACACACCGAGGTGTAGAACGCCAGGTTGGCCTCTTGGAAGTACTGACAGTCATCATACCAGGCTTTGAGAATCCACACGGCGATCCGAGACACTGTACTAGGGAAGAAGCAAATGATGAAGATCAGTGCCACAGCCAAGACGAATTGCACTGCCCGCTTGATCTTCCCCCTGCTGTCGATCGTCTTTCTTCTCAGCTGCCAAGTGATGCAGACAGTGCAGAAGGTGACGATGGCAGTGGGTAGGAAGAACTGGATCACATAGAAGGCGTTGTGCCAGGTAGTTACTGGATTGAAGCCCATACAGATGTTGAAGCTCTCGCACTGGGTCCGGTTGTTGCTGTTGAAGAAGTGATCGTTCATCAGCAGGTACCCAGTGGCAGCGATTATCAGTCCCCACAAGCCTACAGAAACCCACAGAGCATAGCTCAGGCCCATCCTGTTGATCGTGTTCATGGGGTGAACTATCTTGAAGTAACGGTCGACGGCCACAGCAGTGAGAAAGAAGATGCCGGCGGCACGGTTGGCGGCCAACATGAACAGCATAATACGGCACAAGACGTCACCGTGGATCCAGTGCTTACCACGTCGGTAGTAGTCGGCTCGGAAGGGCAGGCAGAACATGACGATGGAGTCAGCCACCGCCAGGTGTGTGAGGTAGACGGAGTTTGGCTTCCAGTTGTCCATGTGGAAGACAAACATCCAGAGAGCCACAACGTTCCCCATCAGCCCAAACACGAACTCCAGCACCAGGATGGGAGGCAGGTACTTGTCCAGGATTGGAGACTCAAAGGCACAACAGAGGTATTGTGCAGTGATGTTCGCCATGGGTCAAACGAGATGTGGTCTGGATAGGGTCTGCATGTAGCTCTGCTCCTCTCTGTTAACATAGATAGGGTGTGCCAGATACCTCCCGGGCGCAAGCACTTTATTGTTTCCTCGCATGCAAACTATCTTCCAGTGCAAACAACGTGTAGACTGTGTTTTTACACTGCGTTATCTCTCGTGGGATGGTATTGGTCCATAGGGACATGGGTGGGAGGGTATGCACTAAAAGCCCAGGGATTATGGCTTCATTATAAAACTATTATGTTGCTGGAAAGATTACACTCCCGAGTACAAGGGACTCTAAGGATTCTCAGAAAAAAAAAACAACCAAGTTAAAAGGTCAAGGACCGAGGACTGCTTCAATGCGGACAAAAACCCTAAGCGAAAGGCGCAGAGTTTCAAAAAGACGTACTCTGACCATACTCACCTTCTCAAGGTTTTAGGAAAATTACCAGTTGGTGGAAACATTTTATCCACTACTTTGAAAAATGTATGCTGGTAGACATTCTCTGTTATTTGTCAATCCTTTCAAAATGTTTTCTTGTCAGCCTATTAAGTGCAGCCAAATTTTGGTATGCCTCATGAAATCAAACAATGACAGCATGAAGTGTTGATAGTACAAGACATGAAAAGAATAAGACAAATGAAGAAAGAAACACTAAAAAGTGAACAAGCGAATGGGACCGAAATTTATTAACCTACATGTTTTCTGAGGGAAGTGTTATGGAAGGATTCACATCATTGGACCAGACCTTTGGCAACCAAGAGAGAGCAGCTATCAAGAACTGAAAAATGCCAAGGGGGGTGGCCAAGTCCACAGTTTCTATACAGTAAATAAAATAGATATAAAACGAATCCTTTTTAATGTTGATGTGTACATTTGGCCAGGTTATCGTTACATGTCGCATCCATTTTCAGTAAAAGTGCACGTCGGGTCTTTACTTTTTGACTTCGCCAAGATCATCAATGCTGTCGTCATCCACCTACAATGGAGAAACAGACAGATGGTTTGAAGCTGTGTGCTTTGTGATGTGCTAGGTGATGTTTCATTGAGAAACACAGACTACTGAATATTTCCTGTGGCCAAATACATTATTTTCATTCATCCATGTGACTTGGGAGACTAAACACAGAAGTCTTACCTCAGGCCACTTCTCCTGAATGACATCGATGATGTCATCTGTAAAATCTCCCTGAATGATTATTTCATCCTCCGCTGTCACTGAGGCCCCGCAGGAGAACTTCTGGGCAAAGAATCTCTGAGCCTCTTTAAGGTCAATGTCTGCAGGAAGGAAGTCCACAGTCAAGCAAGACGAACAGTGAACTATGTCTTCAATGACGTGTTAACAGTGGGTGACAGTCGGTGGGTGACCCTTACCAAAGGTGTTCATACCACAGACCCGTGTGACGTATTTCTTCTTGGCACGGGGGATTTTAGCTATCGTTATCTTCTGAGGAACAGTCTTCTTTTTCTGTTTGATCTGTCCTCTGCCACCTTGACAGTCAGAACAGAAGAGGTTGGTGAGAACAGCACACAACAGGCGTCTGCAAAGCAATCCCACCCGCGGCACACATTTGTTCCTTTCCTGTACATACCAATGAAGACCTTGATGATTTGGTCTGAAATAGAACCACTAAGTACAATGGCTGTGCAAATCCATGAAGACACTGGATTAGGCAGAGCAGGAAGGATGCACTGAAAACAAAGAGTCAAACTCAGACCTCTTTTCTGCTTCTTCTTCTCCTCCTCCTCCCCAACAGGGGGCGCCTCACCACCGCCGGTGTCCTGCTTGGGAGTATTTCCTACGGGACCAGTAAGGCAGAAGAAAAAAATTGTCTTTTAATATGACAGCGTTCATTATTACGCACCACCAATAATTGTGCACCAGAAATAATAATTTAGTGAAAACCTTCCTGAAACATAAGGGCTAGAGAGAGGGAGTGAGACAGGGTGATGGAACTCACCAACACTCATTCTGGCAAAGACATCAGGGAAGTTCTTCTCCAGCCACTGCCTGCATTTGGCTGGCTCTGGCATATACTCACAGTACTCTGTTGGCAAGGAGCATACTGCAACCAAAAAAACATGGTAGTGTTAGACATGGACAATAATGTGAGATTACCTAACAACGTTTTAGGTGGTCATTCATCACAATACATCGCTTTTCTAAGGCCGATACCAATTGCTGATCGTTTTTCTCTTGGATCAGCTGATCACAGGCTGATACCAATCTACTTCTGTTTAATTTGATCTTTTGGGTGGGGGTTGCTGATTTGAGGTGAAATCCGCCTAGCCATCTGACATAAGCATCTTATTGTTGAATATTGTCCAAACATTGTGGATAAAGGTTCATAGTTATTTTTCGAAAAGGATGGGGTGTACACATGGAGAAATTGCCGGGAATAACGCATTATAAAGGATTGAAAACATACACTGAGGTTATACTTGGTCTAAAAACTTGTTACCATCCCCACTAATTTAAAATGATATAGGTGACTTGTAATAAACAACCATCAGTAATAACAGAGTTAACCCTAACTTTCTGTATAGTCTTGCTATACAGATAGATTTATGTAGCCTCTACAGGGCTATGCGTTCTCTTGTAGTCTTCATAAAACAAATGAAATATCTGGTATATATTCTTACCTTTGCAAATCGAAAACGTATTTAGTGGCCTTATCTATTTCATCTTGTTAATGTGGGCAAACAATTATCACATTTCGCAAATGTCCCTGAAAAGCAATCCATATGAACACAATATTGAGACTTAATGTTTTTAAACCTAATGAGAACAATTTGTTCATTGCCAGTAACTTTTAGTAGGCTAAAAGACACGATAAAAAGCAAATAGACATCAAGTTCCTTATTCCACTTTTCACCTAATTGACGAATTCCAATTTGTTTTCAAGCATTATAAAAAATATATATAATGGCCTAACAATCACTTTCATCAGTGTTATTTCGAAAGGCAAATGCATAGTCTAAAGATTTCAGAAGATTTAGTTAGTCATTTATGTTCAAGCTATGAAAAATACATAAACATCCTAAATGTTTGTATGATGTTATGGCTTAACTTTTAAAAAGCAAAGAATTATCAGGTTTGTCTAAACTGATTTGATTATTTTAGTATGCAACTGTTGATACTAATTATTATTTCATAAACAGCTTTGAGAAATCGATCTAAACCTATATATTTATTGGATGTTTGATCATAAGTTAATATTCTAACCAGGGATACAGTTAGCTGGCTATAGCTACTGGCTGATACATAAACAGCAATAAACTTTTTGGTTTCACTCCAGTAGCCTACCACTACCTTATTTAAAATATCTAAATGCGGGACAAGAGGATTATTCTGTAGACACTAGTGAAATCGATTGTAGTCCAAAAGTGTAGCCCGCTCCTACTGCAGGTGCAGTGAACAAGTTAATTAAAACCTACATAGGCCTACTAAAACCTATTGTATTTTGTTTCAGGTTAATTTTACAAATATCTGGTAAATTGAATTTATGCAGGTCATATCGTATGGCTCCACATTTTTCAAATGAAACCCTGATTTTAACTGCCACAAATGTTTACTCAAATAGTGAATAATTCATTTGGCGTTAGGCCCTGCAATTCCACTTCACTGTACAGTTGTGTGGTGACAGTCCAGTTAAAATACAATAAATCATTGCTTTGAGGTTGTTCCCATCAACGATGGCTGTCATTGTTTCTGGAGTATTGTCACACGGCCCATCCAATTTCTACCTCTGATAGATACATGCATCCATAGTAAACTTCAACTGGTGTGCACTCATTCTGGACCTGCAGAAACTTAAAGCAGCAGACGAACATTCCAAATATCTTTTATCCGGCCTGATTGTGATGGAAATGCATGAATAGCCTACACAACTACTTTTACATCTAGTAAGATCTTTGACTGTTTTTATTATAAACCGTAAGATAAAGAAATAAAAACTCAAAGAATAAATAAAATCTATTTGGCTGATGTTGCACATCAATGATCTCAATCGGCCATGAGAAAGGCAGATTAGCTCACTGCCGAATGCCAGTTTTAAGCGGAAATCGTATGACTTAATTGCTGGCTGATTTATTGGCGCATCCTTACCAGCCACTAAATCCTACCTAATATTTAATACTGAGAGCCCATTCACATCAAATCAGAGTTATTGGCATGACATTAAAAATAAAAAAATAATAATATGTAGATTAACTTTCATATTCACATATGTGACAGGAATGTGGTGGCTGTGGTGCAGCAATGAGCAGTATTTCTAAAGTTTGCTGTGCATAGCTAATCAAAAGCAGCAACAGACAAAATAATTCTGATTTACAGAGTGATTTCTGAAACCAGTTTCTGGAATTTTGGAGTAGAAGGTTTACATATGTGTGGTAAATGAAAAAAGGTAAGCAAGCCATTTGTGTCAGAAAGGTACAGTTAGCCACACGTACATACACGAGGCTGGAAACGTCCATTTACTTCTGAACCTACACCTCATATGTCACTACTCACGTGACTACAACAGACATTAGGTGACTAAGTATATACACACTAGTGATTAGTCAGGGGGTATCTCATGCGCAAGACTTGTTACCTACATTAAAGAGACTTGATTTGATTTTCAGAAATATTTTTTTTTTTTATTGCCAACCCTAACCTCGGAACAATGGCTGGCAATAAAACTACTGTAGTGTGTATAAGCCCTTACCTCCACAGTACTGGACTTTCATTGGGTACTTTGTGTCTGGGTCGGCACCCCCATGATGGTCTCCTTTGTGTTCTGGTGAACCTGTTTCTGCATTCTCAGTAGTAGCCATGATGGATTTTCTGAAAACAGAAGGGAAAATATTAATTGGGCAAAGTACGCCTAAAAATTGCATGAAAAACAGTTGCAATTGTAAAGTGTTCCAGGTGACACATCAAAACCCTATCAAGGTAGGGTATGGATAATCTCTTCGCATTAACTTTGATATCCCACTCATGAATCAGATGAAAACATAATAACAATAAAAAAATAACAATTAAATGTTACATGTACAGTATCCCACCTAAGTACAGCATATTACAGGCATCTTATCAAGATATCTTAAAGCATTGGAAAAAAGTCACTGAGAATAATATACATATTTTTATCCACCCCTAACAACTTGGCTTAGTCATCCACCCTCTGCAATTGATTGGTATGAAGACAGCAAACCTACGTGGACAAAGCACTGAAAACGCGAGGTCCAGGGAAAAATAACAGGTCATACCTTGCTTGCCTTAAATAGCAAACATGCAGAGACACGCAATATTGGTCTGGCATAAAATAAATGGATTGCTATTAATTCCTATTTTATATAAGTAAAATGTACGACATTTTCTTTACAGTTGCTGTATGAAATCAGGCTACGCTGTCAGACATCGTAATTATCTACAGAACTGTAGCAACCATTAACTAGCTTGCATGTGTTGTTGCCCATATATTTTGATGCCTTTGGCTGACAACATTGTCGGGAACAGGAAGGTAAAATGTTATTGAAAGACGGTGACCACTAATACTCAAAACTACGCATAAAGAATCATAGCAACGTAAAACATTTTTTTATCAACACATCTAGCTAGTTAGTTACTCCGTACCACTCCTAGTTAGTTAAGCAAACTCGTGATGCTACAACTTAACCTACGGAAAAGCCAAGCTAGCTACGTTTGCCAGCTGGTCAGCCCGCTAACATTTGCTAACCAGCTAATATCTGACAACCCGTTTATTATTGGCTGAGAGTGACTTCATAGTTACCTAGCTATGCTAACTAACCGCGCAGCTAACGCGTATAACAGCAGTACAGACACAGATGGTGCAGCTAGCTAGCTAGCATCACCTCCAAGACAATCATTGGAAAGACAACATGATACATACCCCTCTAAAATGACCTCAATATTGTTGACTGTTTAACAGAACCTTAAGCATTGTTAGGTAAAGTTAAAGCAAAATCGTTGAAACAGAATAATGACAAGTTATAACGGCTGGAGCACACCTACAGCCAGATTTGGCTAGGGGTCCTGTCAATGCCTCGGTCTTGGAAAGCACGAACGTCTAAAATAATAATAGGTGTTTAGTTAATTGCCCCGATTATCACTTCTTTAGAAAATATTGTTTTTCTCAAATAAATGGGTATAAATACGTTTTTTTAAGAAAATAATAATAGATTCAAAAATGCTTTTTATAGATCTAGTGAATGTAACTTTCACCGTGGTTCTATTTGACATTATATGATAGGCATTTACATGAATGCCTTGACTTGCACTCCTCCGCCTATCACAACAAGTAATTTGAAAATGTGCTAACTTTTAACAGGATTTTTTCTAGGCTAGCTGGCTATTTCAATTTACAAATGAACCTCATGTTTATTGTGAAGTAATCAATTTCATTATACTTTTATGCATATAAACCATACCTTTAAATTGAGATAATTATAATGAGATGTCCATTTAAATCGGATTTAGTTTTTCGTTAAGCTTAGCTAGCTAGCTATCGGATTTAGGATTGACTAGCTGGTACAGTATAGGAAAAAGTTACAAAAAACGTCATGAGTGAGCTGCGATGGACCATGGTGGTAGAAGAACTTCTAATTCTAACAGAGAATCTGGAAACCTATCATCATACAGCTATTCTGGTATGTGTGTCGGTTTGTTTGTCTGAGAAATCTTGCAGTAACTATAATAAACTAAAACGTATTTGTGTTTCAGTTACCAGTTGTGATCTTTGGCACAGCACACCTGTGAAAAAGGAAACAGTGAGTAAATCATTGCTGTGGACCTAAATGTTATTTGACCACTCATAAAATGCAAACACTGATTTGATTTTGCCTTGAAAAGAATTGAAAGAAACATTTTTGCAGAGTAATGTGGGAGCTTCTGTCGAGGAACCCTCCCCAGTGTCCACCTCAGCTCAACATGATGGACAGAAGATGGCTGGACAGTCAACCAGAAGTCCCAATGGCCTCAATTCCACAGACAGCCTTTACACCAGAACCCCCTCCCGGTCTCTGCCCCTCCTGCAGGACAGACAGGTGGGTGGTGCTGTTTTATCATTGTTGAACACAATGATTATGTTGTCTTTTCTTCTATCATTGTTTCATCATTAACAGAGATGGGGAATTGCCCATAGTAGCTCACAGACTTTTGAAACTATTAAAAACGCAATGCTACCTTCCTAGGTAGCAGGTCTGGGCTGCATTCAGTATGCTTTTTTACATTCTGGATCAGTAAACTGAAAGGGTTTTGAAAGGGGAGAGGGGTAGGGTCGTGGAACACTCCTCCTTTAAATAGATCAGTCATTTCTGGAATTCTGTTATTCCGCATGGGTGCTGTTACAGGAGTGTGTTGCAGCTTGGGAAAGATGATAACCATCGTTGTGTCTCTAGGCGGGGAATGAAACTGGTGTCTCACTCAAAGGCCGTGATTAAAGGCATCTCGAAACAAAAGCGAAGTAATTAGCATGTGGAGTAATGAGTTTTATTGATAAAAAAACATTACCTGCCTTTTCAAAGAAAACATGTTTGAAAATTAACTTGTTGCGTAAAAGACATGGTTCATGTTTCTGGACAACGTCCCGTACTGCCTTGTTGACAACATGACAGAGAGGCTCAGTTCATCGTCCGTGTGCCCATACATACTCACACTTATATTTACAGTTAATTTGTGTCTGTGTGAGTGTATTTCTATAGTCTCTGGGGGAAATGGAGAGCGCCATTATCCTGAGGCAGAGGCACGAACTACAGTTGTTGATTGCTGACCTGAAGGACCGGGACCAGGAACTCAACACAATGGCTGCAGCCCACCACAAGCAAGTCACAGCCTGGGAACAGGACCGCCAGAGAGTCCTCACCCTGGAGCAGAGGTGTTCCCGTCTGGAGGGTGAGGGGGGCACTGTGTGCCATAATCTGTTTGTACATCCCCATAATAAATCAGTGGTAAATTTCATACTTTGTGTTCTTTTATGATGTTTGTTTTATGTAGTATGGCTCTGAGAATAGCACTGAGAAAAGTTTCTATTGTTAGGGTTTTTGTGCGCCTATGTGCGTGTTTTTTGTGTATCACTGATGCGTATCAATGAGTGTGTCATTGTGTCTTTGCTTGTCTTAGATGAACTTAAGAAGCGTAATGAGGTGATCAGAGCTGTAACCAAGAGGGTTCATGTGGTGGAGGCCCGAGAGAAGGAAGGTCAAAGGGAGCACACTTCTGCCCTGCAACAGCTCCTCGAGCTGGGCCAGAAACATCAGAACGCCATCCAACACTGCCATGACCTGGAGGTACAAACCCACACAGATGCACACTGCCCAGTTGGGGATGCTGTTTAACTGGACTGTGAATTTAGTGTCCCTGGCGTTTTGGTGTTTCTATCTCCCCCTACAGGAGAAGAACCAGAGCCTAAACTCAACAGTGATGTCTCTGTCAGCCCAGCTGGGCTCTTTGCAGGTCAGAGAGGAGGAATTGCGTGCCATGCTCAGACTCAAGGTGCATTTCGGCTGCTTTCTTAAACTTTCATCTATAACATTTCAGAGGCTATGTGGTTACTCATCTCTTAAAGGTCACAACAGCCTTGCTGATTTGGCACTGGGATTACAGCCACAAGGAAAAACAATATAGAGTCTCCCCCCAAACAGGACACGGATGTGATGGAAGCAACCAATCACATCCTGGACCTGTCTGGGCGCGTGCGGGAAATGGAGGGGTCGCTTAAGGAGAGCCGTTTGCGGGAGACGAAGGCACTCAGGGAGGCTGACGAGCTGAAGCGGCGATACAGAGATGTGCGCCATGACAACTCTCGACTCAAAGGTACACTACATTGGTCAGTAAGAAAAGATAGTTATGTATATGATACCTGTTTTCTCCTTAAAAGTTCAGTGAAATTATCACTCGTAAAATTAATATTCTGCTAAATCATACCTAAATAATGTTGTTGACTCGTCCTACACTGGTATTTATGACAATTGTATAGAGAAAACAAAACCAACAAAATAAACCTCACCTGAATCTCACTCTGTGTTAAAAAAAGTAATGTCATTTCCTGATAGAGGGTGATGTCGTCATCCTCCAGAGGAGGATGTGCCAGCCAATCAGCAATCCACACTCACTAATGATTCGGATGAATTGTATAAGTACTTCATTATAAGTCATTTTTAATAGGTGTCTGAAGCCACTGGCCAGTTTAAATGATGTCCTTTTTCTCCTGCGATGCCCCTCTGTGTGGTGGTCACAGAGGAGTTGGAGCAGCTGGTGGCGGAGGGCAGTGCCCAGAGAGAGGACGTCATCCGTCTGAAACAGGAAGGCCAGCTGCTGCGCAGGGAATTGGCTATGTCAGGTACTGCATGTTCAGCTACGTTCATTAGTTCAGACTTTTGAACAAAACCTTTTCATCTGCGTGCTTTACGGCGACCGAAACCCTGCCAGTCCAAACCTGTGTCTTTTCTGGTGCTGAACTGTAGAGGCAGTGTTCCCAGTCTATTGACACGAGAAGCCGGTTAACTTTGTTTACACTGCAGTGCTGTCGTCTCAGGTCTTTATTCCCCTAAACAGGACTTTCTGGGTTCTCTACCTAATCAATGCTATCCTGACATTCTTCACTGACTGCATGAGGATATATAAGACTGACACATTATACCTCAGCCTCTCTTCATAGTTCAGTGTTTTAGACGGCTCATTGAGAAATAAAGGAGACATTTCTACCACAGTTTTAATAAGAAACTATTGAAAAGATTAAAACTTTGAGCAGAACCCGAAGATGATGGAGACCTTTCCACATGGTTTCAGGTGACGGGCAGAGCTGGAAGGATGAGCTGCTGGGATTGGCTCGTTCCAAACAGGAGCGCACCGAGGCAGAGCTGCACTGTCTTCGGCAGGTGTGTCTGTTCTGTTCTTGTCACTGACCTGCACACCTCTACCCATGGTGCATTAGGGCTGTCAGTCAGGTTTTACAGCGTACCTGTGGAATGTCAGGAATGTTGTTAACGTCGGCTGTTCGCTTATGACTGCGTAGTTGGTTTCACATGCCTCGTCCCTGACTCAGTTCAACCCCACAAACGGGATCTATTTGACCCACAAGAGAATAAAATATGAATGTAAATATTAGGTTTGGATGTAGAATAATATTTAGTTACACCTGGTCAATTAACAAAAGTATAATTGCAACTCAACGGAAATGAATAACGTTTATGTAAACCTTTCTGTAATGTTAAGCGTGCGAATGTGTTTTCTAGGTATGTGAGAACCAGCAAAATGACCTGCAGCTGCTTAAATTGAACCTGGAGAGCACCCGGGAAGCTCTGACTCAGGCGGAGGGTCAGAGGTCACCCAGCAGGTGAGCTGTGCGCATTTATTGTTCCAGCAGTGACGTAGCGTGCAACAGTTTCTGTAGCTCACAGGTATGTAGCTGGTGTTCCTGTGGTTGTAGAAGAGGGGCTGAGTTGAGGTCTGTGACAAGTCTGGGAATAATAAGACGAGGAGGATGGACAGACAGACGAGGCAGAGACTCAGTCTACAGACTGTCTCTGACCAGCACTATAGATCCTGACCCAAACCGGCCAGACTCCTGTTTTCTGCTACGTGTCGTAAAAGAGATACGAGCGCCCCAGGAGCTGGAGGAGAGTAATATTTCCGGTTTGGTCAACAACAACAGCATATAAAAAAAGTCTTACTACAACAGTTGAGAACTGGAAGAATATCCCAGAGAGCTAGCGAAGAATACTTGGCAGGCATTATTACCCTAGCCACTGGAACAACCACAGTGTCTCTGAGGAACCACATCATTAGTGGGAATAATAGAGAGAACCAGAGTTTACTTAACCCCTTTAGCGTTGAAGTCTCCAACTACATCTGCCGGTGAATCTCCAGAAAAGAGTGCAGGGAGATGGAGAGGATGGAGGCTTCTGAATATGAGCTTATCAGTATGGTTGACAGATTCTAGCGAGATAGGGCCGTCCTACTATGACTGATCCCATCTGAAGCAAACAGGTGTGACATGAGGTTGGGGACAGAACAACTGGTAGGGACAGAAAGAACCCAGAGTAGTATGCTGTCCAATGGAAATGTTAGTTTTGTTTTTAATTGATCGCCAATTTCTCTAAGGATTCAACATATTAAGGATTGATTGATTGTCTGCTTTCACAGCCAAGGTGAGCTTACCTGTGTGCACCTGGGTATCCCCTCCCCTTCTTCTCGGAGTAGGAGGAGCCTTGGTCACAAGAAGGATTCCAATTCTCTAGCAGCCGCCCATCAACAAAGTGTTGACAACAGCAACCTGGGAGACATTTTAACTGTTTTAGAAAATGTAAGTGGACAAGATATCTTAAAAGTAAAATACCTGGCCTTCATAATAAGTTCATACTGGGATAAAGGTAAAGTCATTGGCTAGGAAGCTATTTGTATTTTTTGTCCATACCCCCAGGAGGACCAGTTATCCTCCACCAATCGTCTACAGAGGTTGCTAGCTGAATCACGTCAGATGGTGGCTAGCCTGGAACGCACAACCCTACAACCTCTAAGCCCCTCCCACAGCCCAGCATCCAACGTTTCCCACGAAAACCACGGTTGTGACCCAGATAAACATAACCACATCACTCCCCATCAGTACCTCAACGAGACCACACCACCCACCCAGACAACAAGGTCCAGTCAGACAAGCAGGGTATGTGATTAGTTTCTGCTCTTAACAGAGCAATAAGTAAACGTTTGCCTAGGACTGTTGAGTTATACCATAGAACTACCCAGGTGTTGCTTGTGGCCTTGTCATACACTATTGTGTGAACTGGAAGTGACTGACAGTTTCTCCCATCTAGCTAGGTTTGTGAAGACTTACCTATTCTCTGTTTTCTTTCAGCAGGACAGTGACACTCCACCCAGGAACACTCAGGCCTTCCAGAGGAATCTGGAAGTGCAATTGGGGGTGGAGCATCTATCTGAACACGCCAGGCCTGGGCAGGACTAGGAGGGGTGATCATGGAGGCTAAGGGCTATTCCTGCTGTAGTCATTGAGACTGGAGTCCCATTGCCCTGTTTTACCCAAGTCTCAAACCTACATATGTAATATCACCCTAGTCACTGTGAAGAATATGCGAACGACATTTGGTGTCAAATCTGACATCTCATTCTGTTCAAACCAGCGAGACTGCAATGGCAAGCCAGTTTATGAACAGTTTTTTCGGAAACCAAAGGGCTTTCACTACAAGTCAAAGTTTTGTTTTTGAAGATTTTATTGTATAGCCTTCAGCGTAATAAACTTTTATAACTATTGTTTTAATTACCTGTAAAACACTTATAGTGTTATATGCCCTGTGTTTGGCCCTTCTCAATACTTGTCATAAACCATTTAGGAACTATGTTCTAATCTGTGGGTAAGATGTTAAACCAGTCGTTCAGGCCTGTTGAATGGTGCTTCTGTGTTATTGTCATTCCGGTTTCACTGTCTGCAAACCTGCTGGCATATAGGGTGACTGATGTCTTGAGGACAAATCTCTTGAGCATGTATTGAGAAGGAACTTGAAACTCTTAATTGTCATTGTTTTTCTTTGTAAGGTGAACGTATTGTAGTTAGTTTTTGTACTTACACCAAATAATTTATATATGAAAAAAATCTTGAGACTATCCTGAAAGTGTCCTCAGAGAAGTAGAGTTGCGTCAACGGCGATTAGAACCGAAGTAGGTTCATTTCAAACAGTAAATTCCCGCGGCAAGATGAGCGCCACTAAACCGAAAAATAAAAGCGAGAATAAAACCGAGAAGCAACTGGCTGCAGAGAAAGAACAATTTGGGAAACAACAGGTAGGCTAATACTATATCCCATCCATCTTTTATTGTGTTAAAAAACATTCCGTCATTTATAGGTTTGAATTAAAACATGTTTTGAATGGTGTTTATGTTGTGTTATGTTTTGCGGTAAGGATTTGTTTTAAAAACATGTAAACACATGCAGACTGAACAGTACAATAACTTAAATATGCATTAGTTATGTATAGATTAAGTATTTCTTTGACTATTAAGTGTGCTTAGTATTAGTACTGCTATGCGTACAGTTTTGTCAGATGAATCTATATAGCCTACTTCCGAAGTCAGAGAGTCATTAATACTCTCAAAAATATTTTTACAGATATGTAAACTAAAAAAATTCCAGGAAGAACAGAGTACGTATAAAGTCTAATGTTAATTTATGTATTCCCCAACGGTGGCAATCTCCTCGTGCCATACCTCACTTTGATAATAACCTATTCTAGTTCGGTCTAAGATTGTCCAATGCTGGGTCCTTGATTAGAAATACGTTGTACTTGGAGATTTCTTATAGCCACGTAATTTATTATTTTTCTCTCCCCGTCTTTCTCTGTCGCCCCTCTTTTTTTTAGCTCAACAGCATCAGTAAAAGTCTCACCTCCAGTGAGACACCGCTGAAGGAGAAATATGCACGCAGTATCCTTTCCAAACATCTTACAATGACTTAAACATCACTAACGTCATACTCTCCAAGCAGACCTACGTGGGGAAATTTGTGGTCGAATCAGACAGATTTCTGGAGCACATTTATTAGCCTACATGGGATACAATTCTAAGTGCTTAAGCCATAAAACAGAAATAGTGATGAAGATAGAAATTAAATAAATAAAACTAAATGGGACAACTTCAAATGGACAGAAGACAAAAAACTGTTAAACAGTTCAAAAAAGTGAAATAAAGTAAAAACAGGGTTGAAACAGTGAGACTTAAAGGGGTAGTGCATGTTTTTTTGTTGCTGTTGCAACTGTTATATTATTGTTTTGTCATTGGAGAATATCCTGTCTGGCCCTAATACCAACGTCGCTCTCCAGCTTCCATTTGGCTCATTCTGGTGTTTAGGTTAGTGAGGTTGCCTAACTTTGTCTCCCTCTAGCGTCTCCTTGTCACAGGTTTGGCCAACTGCAAGCTTTTTTATGGTAATTGGCTGGAAAATGCAACCTTCTAGCTTCTACAATTGCTTAGAAACAGACCAGCTTGGAATTATTCTCTTAGGGGTATATCATCAACTCTCCTGAGGCCACAAGGAGTTACTGTGATGAGCAGGGCCGTGACCAGGAATCCTGAAAAGATATATGCCCGGGATGCCTTCACTTATAGACGACATTGACATTATTACGATCACTGGGCCCTGCCAAACCATGGGCATAGTGAATCATATCCACCTTTTCCTGGGTTAGTTACGGCCCTGGTGATGAGACATGGTTATACATAGATTAAGGCTGTTGTTAGGCGTGATGACATGACACAGAGTGCTGGGATACAGCCCTTAGCTGTGGTATATTGGAAATATATCACAGAACCTGCAGAGACCTTTTGCCTGATTATAAATCAGGTTGGTTGAACACTGAATGGTAATTGGATGCATGTGTAGCCCATAAATATGTTTTCTTGGTCTGTTTGGGCGGTTATATGCATAATTGGTTGAATCTAATCATATCCTTGACCACGGTGCTGACATCATCATGGGGACACATCACGAGGGCGGAGCCACAACGTTCTGGTCATACATCCTCAACCTACCCCTATCCTCTAACGCCATCATCAGCTGGAAATTCTGCTATATGCTCCACAAAGTCCTCCGGGATGGACACCCTAACGTTAGTCTTCACATTCCTGTCTCTCATACAACTTTTCTTCCTATCTCTCATACATCATTTGTTCTTCCTTTGTCAATTCTCTTAATTTCCTTATTCTACCCTTCTATCTGCATTTTAGTAATTTAGCAGAAAATCTTACTTAGATAGAGTAGCTTGGTGGAACAATCACATACTTTATGTAATTGTGAGTACATTTTTACACAGTAAAATAGCTATCAGCTAAGTCAGCGCAAAGTAAATTCATGAAAGGCAAGGGTGTGAGGAAAAGTTGCAACGTTTTTAGAAGATAGGTGCGGAATCGTTTTTAGGATCAGGTTGAAGCTTGTTCCACCATTCGGGTGCCAGGACAGAAAAGATTTTGGACTGCGCTGAACATTACGTAATACATTTAGAATTCTTAAGATTTAGTCACAAAATTTTACATCTTAAACAAGTCTAGTGCTTAAACAGGTTTTGTTTCTTACATTTGGTTATGTACATTTGTCAATTACTTGAGCTTGGGACACAAAATATCACATAAGTTTTGCATACACATATTTGGCCTAGTAGTGGGCAAACATTTTTTTAGTCCATGTTTCACCAATAAGGTAGCTTGCTTAAGTAGTAATGTTTTTTAAAATTAGCAACTGTGTGTCCTGCCCTGACTCACTGTAGAATCCAGTCAGCTTGGGCTGTTGCTGCTCAGTATGATAGATTCAGACAATGCCTGCTATGCTGGGAGTTTCTCATGCCTTTCTCATTGACTTACAAAGGCTAAGTTTGACTACTTGTTCCACCAGACCAACCAAGCATTTGGGTCGAAGTGTTTGGGAATGATATTAGAGGCTGCAGAGTGCCTGTGTAGACATGTACGGTTGAAGCAAGGCCTTAACCTCTGTCCTCCCTCTCCTCTTCTACTGCTTCCTACTGCTTCCATTCTGCCCGACATTCCTGTATATCTATTGTCACGTCTTTAAAGGCGCTTTGCTGTGATGTCCTCTAGTGGCCTTTCTCTCCTGTGTCTGTTCCTCAGGCTGTGAGAGACTCCCATCGATACTGCAGGAATGTCAAAGACATGGGAGTTCTGTGGGTAGGTAGATGTTTGCAGCTGCGCCTGTTTAAGTTGAACACATTGAAACATACTGATGGATTATAAAGAACATGTATTTGACCGTATGTATTTCCAGGGGAACCTGCATGACCGGTACGGCCATATTGTGGCCCTGTCGGCCAAGTTCTTGTGTCTCAAAATGGAGTTCCATGTGAAGGTGAGACTTCTTAAGTTTATGCATACCAAATAGCATGTGTCTTTGTGAAACCCATGTGGTCTGTGTACCTCTGGAGGTGTTGTTATGTTAACTTATGTTAGACATGTAACATTATACATTTTACAGACAGAAGTTTTCACAAGGTCCAACACATTCTCCTTTAGACACATTTGTTGAATGAATAAGTATGTTGATTATTTCCTAAGCACAAGGTCATTCCGGGAAACCTTGAGGCCAAAGATGAGACGTTGGAGAGAGAGGCAGGAACTGATGTCAACAAAATGTGAGTATCGGTCGTGTACACCAAAGCACAGTAATATGCACCATACCATAACCCAAAACTACCATGATGCAATGGTCCCAAATGTCTTTCTCAACACGGTGGTTGTTGAGCTGTTTCTGTGGTGTGTTTTGCAGGTGTTTACATTGATCGCCGATGAGGAGCATTCTAACACTGAGATGTTCTGTTTTCTACAGATTTGATGTAACTCAAGAGCTGTTAGATTACCTGGAAGCTGCTCTGAAGATGTCCGAGACAGGTGGGTCTTTTAGCTAAGTCTTCTCTCCTTTATACACAGGGTCTCAGCTGAATTAAGCCGTGTTGATTTGTGTCTTTTCGACAGTTTGGCGGCAGCTGGATGCTAACGCGGGGAAGTCCACCACCCCTGCCGGACAGTGCCGTCTGGGGCCCCTCATCCCTGTTATACTGGACTGCAGCTGGCTCTACCACCACTCTGTCAAACTGCTGTTCAAGCTGCACAGTCGTAAGTCACACACACACATACAGAACTCTAGGCCTGTAGCTCTCTGTTGTGTGGAAGTCAGAACTTCTAGTCAACTATCGGCCTGAAGTCATGTGTGACCCCTCTGTGTTCCAGGGGTGTCCGCTGACTCTCTTCTAGGACATCGGGAGAGATTCCGTGACCTTTTCAACAGGTAGGTCTATCAAATGTCTTCAGTTTGTGTGTGTGTGTTGGTATTTGTGTTCTGGTATGCAGGGAAATATGGTGTGAAAGATCTGTGTCTGCTGTTTTCCAGCCTCACTAAGTTCTTTGATCGAGCCAGAGAGACCGAGTTCTTCAAAAAGGTCATCCAGATCCCTGACCTTCCAGATGTAAGTGTTTTTTACCAACAAGCTACTAGTTTTGCTCTGTATATTTCTGTAAGTGAATCTTCACTAATGTGTGTTGTGTGTGTTTTCTGTGTGACATCCTGCAGTCTCCTCCAAACTTCCTGCGTGCCTCGGCTCTGGCCGAGTACATACAGCCGGTGGTAGTGATGCCCAATCAGGAGCCTTATGAAGAGGTGGAGGCGGAGCCACAGCCAGACTACAGCCTTGCTGCCCAGATGCCACAAGTACAATGAGACACTCACCTGTCACTCTCCTGTCCCTCTCCCATCACTCTCCTGTCCCTCTCCTATCATACTCCTGTCACTCTCCTGTCACTCTTCCAACACTTTCCTGTCACTCTCCTGTCACTCTTCCGTCCCTCTCCTGTCTCTCTCCTGTTACTCTCCCTTCCCTCTCCCGTCCCTCTCCTGTCCCTCTCCCGTCCCTCTCCTGTCACTCTCCCCTCACTCTTCCATCACTCTTCCATCACTCTTCCATCCCTCTCCTGTCACTCTCCCGTCCCTCTCCTGTCCCTTTCCTGTCACTCTCCCCTCACTCTTCCATCCCTCTCCTGTCACTCTCCTGTCACTCTCCCGTCACTCTCCCGTCCCTCTCCCGTCACTTTCCCGTCACTTTCCTGTCACTTCATTTAATACTATGCTGTTGGATCTAATCTTCTTATTAACATTATTAACGTTATTACCAACTGACCTTTGACTCTGTGTCTGTTTGTTTACAGCAACCATACAGCAACCTGTTCAGTCAACTGGGACCTCCTGATGCTGGATTACATCAAAGGTAAATTGACCATTCTCTCTTTTCATTGAGCCTAACATTTAGACTTGTCCAGCAAATTTGATGTTTTTGTCCCCTAGCAATTTTGTGATGTCCATTTTGCGATTATTGCCTTCCCTTACTGTACTGGACTTTACTTAGATGCACATCTTGTCAAGTCATTATGGGTTTTATCATGTTGCTCACTCAACCAAGAACAACAACGATAGATTGAACATAGAAGTGCCCATCATACCACAGGCAGTTTCTATATTGCCCCGAGACAAGGCTACCCTGTCCGACATACTACCCAACCCGCTTTAGTGTCAGACGCCAGCAAACTGACTGAAGGTGATAGTCAAGAGAGCGTTCTCTGACGCGCTGAAAACGATTCCCTGGTTAAGCAAATAGTGTGATGAAAAGCAACATAGCTTGACAAGGCATCTATTGGAGGACACATGACCCAGCCTATTTTGGTGTTCCAGTGAGAAAATATTGTAACTGTTAATTGAATATCATGAAATTGGGAAAGTAAATAAATAACAGGTTGTGTTTTGCTCCTTGTATCTCAGGAGATCTCCATCACCAGGACTGACGGAGGCAGACAGTCTGAGGGTGGAGCTGGACGCCATCAAACCGGAGCTGCTGCTCCTCAAAACAGAGGTGGGTGTGCATGTCTGTTTGTAACCTGTGGTAGTTTTTTGTTGTTGCTACTTAGCAGACACTTTTATAATAATTATTTTATATGATTAATTATTTATATCCATCTTATTTATTAACTAAGGAGCAATTAAGGCACAAAGAATCAGCTCTGGGATTCAAACCAGGGACCTTTCGGTTGCTGGCCCAATTCTTTAAATACTAGGCTGCCTGTCGACCTGCCTGTCTACCTGTCTGTTTGCATTCAGGTGTACACATAACCAAGCATCAATCTGTCTGACCTCCCTCCAGGCCCAGAGGTGTGTGACCCAGCTTAAGTCTCAGGTGAACAGGCTGGAGGCAGAGCTGGAAGAACAGAGGACCCATAAGC
>JACXGI010002652.1:32251-42690 GCA_016801175.1 Esox masquinongy
CACACACACACACACACACTCAGAGACACAGACATTCCTCTAGCCCTGTTATCCCCATCCTCCCCATGCAGGTCGAGCCCAGGCGGCTGAGTTGCGTTTCTGTCAGCTCAAAGAGAGACATGCTGAACTGGTCACCAGCCACGCTGAGCTACAGAAGAAGGTAGACACTCAAAATGTCTCAATGTGCGACATCCAAGTGCTGGTGTTACTCCTACAATAATCAGGCAATGTCATGGTCTTCAAATATTCTTGTTACTAGCTTACGTAATATTTTGTCTTCAGAATGCGGAAATAGTCCGGGTTTTGTCCAACGCCAAGCAAACTCAGGAGGATCTGTCCATGGCCAAACAACAGATGGCAAACGAGATGGACCAGCTTCGACAGGAGAATAGACTCAAGGTACAATGACCTTCAACCCCTTGACCTCTAAATATAAACCCGGATCTTTAACCCTTAGCAGACATGGAGCAGGTTCAGGGCTTACCTACCCAAAGAGATCATTACTCTTGTCGTGTTTGACTATTATTTCGATTTTATTCATTTATCCAGAGCGACCTACAGTAGGTAATGGTGTTTTCTGACTTGCGTCCTTTTTCACCGTCCTGCTCAGCTGGACCAGCAGAAACAGGAGATTGATCGTCTGAACAAAGAGCTGCTGGAGCAGACTGCAGCACTAGGCGACGTTCACGGTGCCCTGGACAACAAAGAGAGGGTAGGCAATGACCAAAGGCTTCAGCTGTAACTTCAGCAGCTAGAAAACCTCATCTTCGAGAGCATTTGTTCAGTTGTGTCCCCCTTGTGGAACTTATCAAGACTCTTCGGCTCCCCCAGGCGGTTTCCCAGTTGAATAACGCTGTGCAGGGTCTCCAGACAGAGAGGGAGGACCTGCTGCGCTGTTTGAGGGAGAAAGAGGGTGAAGTTTCCTCCTTGCAACAACAGGCCCAGCTTCAACGCAGCTCCATGGAACAGGAGAGAGACAGGTCAGCTGAAGAGATAGCCCGACTGAAGCAACAGCTACAGCAACAGGTACGGCCCGTCGACATGCTAGACCGGGACTTGAAGCGGAACTTGTGCTGCATTGTAAAACATCGATTTGACATGTGCATATGTGGGATTGCAGTTTGCCATAAATGCGGAGCAGAGAGCGGAGATTGACAAACTGAAGCGAGAGCTGGAGCAGAGTCGAGCGGAGGTGTCACGTGCTAACTCTGCCCTGCAGAACAAGGAGATGGTAGGAACCTTTCTGCTGCTTCCTGGCACACGGAGGACCAACAGTTGCACGTCCCTGGTGCAGATAAGGTTGAGCGGCACAATTTTACATTTCTCCCCTGTTTCAGACCAGCTCTCAGATGAACAGTGCCCTGATGGGTCTTCAGGCAGAGAGAGATGGGCTGTTGGGCTCCTTGAGGGATAAAGATGCTGAGCTGTCATCTCAGAGGCAGCAGGCCCAACTCCGACACAGCTCCCTGGAGCAGGACAAAGACAGGACTGCAGGAGAGATGGCCAGTCTCAGGCTACAACTACAGCAGCAGGTATGGACTTAATCTCTGAGGCTGTCGTGCCTGCAGATGGGGCTCTGTGTATCGAGCCGAATGCTGAACCCTTTTGATGTGTGTGCGTGTGTGTGTGTGTGTTTGTGTTTGTTTCCCCAGGCGACTCGTGAGGGCGAGCTGACCAGAAAGCTGCAGGAGGAACAGTTCTGTCTTCTCCAGTGTGCCGTGGTGGAGGCTGAAGGCATCATCCTGGACGCCGTGTCCAAACTGGACGACCCCATCCACGTCCGATGCATTTGTTCTCCGGATTACCTGGTGAACCGAGCTGAGATCACCCTGGGTTCCCTGGACAAGATGCAGCAGAGTCACGTGGTCTACCTGGGCAATATGGACGGTGTGTGTCCACAGTGTGTGTGTCTTGTCTGTATGTGTGTGTGTGTGTCTGTGTGTGTGTGTGTGTGTGTCTAACCTTGTGTCTGTTTCCTGTGTCAGATGCTAGTGGTCTTCTGAGGGCGGTGACTCAGTTCTCCCACCTGGCTGCTGACACAATCGTCAACGGAGGAGCTACCGCCCACACCGCTCCTACTGACCAGGCTGACCGTAAGTCATACTGACACACACCTGTTTGGTTTTCTATCTTTGTGGGGACCAGAAAAATGATTCCCTATGCTCGTTACCCCCTGGTCATAATCCTAACCTTAACACAGTCTTGAAACCTTAACCCCCTGGGGACTATGCTTTAAATTTTCGGGTTTCACTACTTTTATATTTGGGCTTATAAACAATATGTAATGTAAATGGATCATCATGTATTTGGTATCAAATGATTCTAAAGAACCTCAGCTAATATAAGCATGCATGTTAATGTTCTTATAAGGTAATGTTTTAGGGAAAAATGCACAATAAATAAATAATTTCATAAGCGAAATCAGATTTTTTCTATATATAATTGAATTCTGACCATAACACAACCATACGGAGTGATACTCCCAATACAAATGTTCTGTGCAAACACAATGCACATTTGTGTAAGAAAAGGCATCACAATGAATGTGAACAGAAAAATGAAATAATTTGCCTTTTGTCCAACACATTTTTGACACCATTTTTCATTGAAATCAGACCACAGAACCATGTGGAACAGTTCTGCCATTCCAAAAATACTTTTCAAACCCTTTTCTTACATAAATATGCATTGTATCACAATAAATGTGAACAGAACAATGAAATTAGTCAACTTTTGTGCAAGCAGTCCAATATGTTTATGACACCCATAATTATTTCACTATTTGTCATTGAAATCAGACCACAAACAGCCTTGTGGAACTACTCTGCCATTCCAAAAACACTTTTCAAACCTTTTTTCTTACACAAATTTGCATTGTATCACAATAAATGTGAATAGAACAATGAAATAATTCACCTTATGTGCATATATTCCAATATGTTTATGACACCAGAAATTATTTCACTATTTATCATTGAAATCAGACCACAAACAGCCATGTGGAACAGTTCTCCCATTCCAAATACGCAAAGCAGACAATATCTATAATGATCACATTTGTATTACATTATTTCAGGATAAATAGGTTATTTGATGTTACTTACCAGACTGTTCTTGCGTTAGCGTTAGCATGTTGTTAGCATTCGTCCTTTGTTGTCCGGTAACTCAGCTATCCAGCGTTTGAAAACCGTAACGGACTATGGCTACATTTAGTAAAAGTGTTTTTACGTTTTGCCATTTCATACTCATAATAATACTTATAAAACTGTTGAAAACACATATCCTTTCTTTGTCTGTTCGACACGTTAGCGTTCCGCAAGGACACATGGACAATCAATGCTAGGACAATCAATGCTAAAATGTAAGCAAATGCTAAGTTAGCATGCTAGCTAAGCTCACGCACTGCTTCCACCTCCTCTAGTCATCTACTCTAGCACATAGAGAAAACGAAACTTATTATGTCCCACCCCGCAACCTTTTGATTTGCTTGAATACATAACAGATACCTTCCCCTGATTGGGTAAAAGAAACTATTTTGCCTAGCAACAGCCTTCCACTGGATGCTGTCACCCAACAGCCCATCCATTGGTCAGGTGCACAAGGATTTGGTTGCATTTGGACAGGATGACGACAACCAGGAAATGTGCCACGTAAACACAAAGCGCATCTGCGTTTTCAGCGAAATCACAGGAAAACAACAAAGAAAACAGAATCTCTCTATCACAAACCATTTTGAAAATATGTAATAATATGTAATTGTTATGCAAATACGCCTCAGGCGTGGGCGGTAGCACCTAGTCCGTCCTCAGGGGGTTAAAGGCAGAATTCTACACTGTGCCCCTTATAACTAAACCCAACCCTGAACCTGAATGCCAAAACTTAAGTTAGGTTTACCCTAAACTAGGTGTACCTACCATTGTGGGGACTTCTTGTTGCCCCTCATGTAGAGTAAAACCAGGATCTCATACACACACACACACACACAAACACACTGATCTCTGTCCCTCTGTAGGTCTGACTGACAGCTGTAGAGAGGCTTCCACCCACTGTCTGCAGTTCCTACACGAGCTGAAGTCCAGAGCCACTTTACACCGAGCTGACCCTACTCCGATACACTACATAATGCAACGCATACTCGCCATGGGAAAGGCAAGGGCTCAACACACACCAACAGCTACAACTACTCGAATAAATAATGCTATTGATAGCAACATCTGGTCAGTGCGCCGGCAGCCATTTTGTGTCGACACCGGATAGGACAGGATGTGATGTAAGTGTATTTCCCGTGTAGGATCTGTGTCCCAAAGGGCAGGATGTTCTGAAGGAGGAGCTGGGAGACATAGTGGATAAAGAGATGACTGCTACCTCGACTGCTATAGAGGAGGCTGTACTACGCATGGACGTAAGACTCACACACACACACACACACACACACAGAGCATATCAGAGCTTAGAGCATTCTTCATGTCTTCTCTACTCATGCTGCTTACAGGAGATCCTGAACCAGGCCAGGAAAGACACATCTGGGGTCAAACTGGAGGTCAACCAGAGGTCAGTAGAAAACAGAATATAGTGCAAGACTGAACACAGTCTCCTTGGTGGCGCAGTGGCCTAAGGCGCTCTTTCGTAGCACTAAGCTGACCATCACAGTGTATATTTGAACCTTTATTTTGACATTAGCTGACAAGTGCATGGGAATCCCTGCAGGCATTTCCAATTGCCAGCATCACCCAGGGATCAGTGAGGCATCGTCAGCTAGGATGTTTTGATCACATTGTGATCCAGCAACTAATTCAGACAGCTTGGGCACCTGGAGGATGTCAGGAGAGAGGGCCCTGACCCGCTGGCCCATGTGACTTCCAGGTTGGAATTTAGAAACAAGCAGAATAGCTTGGCGTGGATGCCTAGGAGGAAAGCTTACCACGATCTTCAACTCTCCCGCGATGAGACTAGGACGTAAATAAAGTTAGATAAGATGACATTGGAGAAGGGAGAAAAAGAAATGAACACAGAATATGTGTGAACACAAAACAGTGCAGAAAACAGTACATTACAGTAACACTGGAGCACTCTTCGAACGCAGAACAGAGTCAAGTAAAACAGGGTAGAAATTCAAAACACAACATGTTTAAAGTACAACATGGGAGAATACAGAATAAAGTATAACACAATATTGTAGACAGAGAAGGTTATTTCTCTCTCTCACCTTCTCCCTTCTTTCTTTCTCTCCCTCACAGCATTCTTGGTTCCTGTTCAGACTTAATGAAGGCCATCCACATGTTGGTGACCGCATCCACTGACCTGCAGAAGGACATTGTGGAAAGCAGCAGGGTAAGTGCTTACTATTAAATTGTGTAGAAAATGGGCTATACTTCCATGCTTTTCAACACAGTCAGTTAGTGGGCCTTTGTGTTCTGTACGTTTGGGTTTTGCCTTTGGGTTGCAGTGACCTTTGTCCTCAACAGGGGGCGGCGACAGTGAAGGAGTTCTATGCTAAGAACTCCCGTTGGACTGAAGGACTCATCTCTGCCTCCAAGGCAGTGGGCTGGGGCGCCACTCAGATGCTGTAAGTACTGACGGGATGTACACGCTAACATGTTGTACAGTGAACCTTTGTTGCAGCACTGGTATCTAGTCAAGTTGTCTTAGGGATGAACTGTACTTGAGTGAAGAACACTTTTTGTCCAAATGGCAAAAAACAGGTGTATCTGAACACGTTCTTGCAGGTGTATGAATTCAACGGCAGTCTTGTCAAAATAATATTTGTTTTTTCCTGCCAGAGACTCGGCGGATAAGGTGGTAACTAGTGGTGGTAAAGGTGGTAAATACGAGGAGCTCATCGTCTGTTCTCATGAGATTGCTGCTAGCACTGCCCAACTGGTCGCCGCTTCTAAGGTAAAACGCAAACACACACACACACTTAGACACGCGAAAGCACTCACACCTGATTCCGTCATCATATTCCATAACTTGACCCCCTGGTCTCCTGTGTTCCCGTGGTTACAGGTAAAGGCAGACCGCAACAACAAGAAGCTGTTGACGCTGCAGCATGCGTCTAGACACGTCAACGACATGGCCGCCGTGGTGGTGACCTCCACCAAGCATGGACAGAGGCAGATCACTGAGAGAGGTGAGAGGGCGGAAGAGGAGAGGTGGAGGAAGGGGTGACATGGCCGCCAAGGTTACAAACACGCCCATCGACAATATGAGCAATTTGTTTTAAAAGAGACAGTTGGAAGGAAGATGAGCGAGAGTAGGAGAGGTTGTGTGAAGTTGTATGTTTCTTGTACCTTTGTATTCTGATGGGGTTTCTGAGTCCCTGCCCTCTCTTCTTTTCAGACCCCATGGACTTCTCGGGCATCTCCCTGATCAAAGTGAAGACTCAGGAGATGGAATCTCAGGTATGTTGCCGCAGTGGCTCTGCTTTTCCATTTTTGTATGTGGAAGTATGTGCGTGTGTGTCTGGAGGGTTAGTTTGTGCATGTGTGTCTAGGTAAGAAGTGGCGTTCTCTATTCTCGTTGTTTGCTGTAGGTGAAGGTGTTGGAGCTGGAGAATCAGCTGGACCAGGAGAGAGTTCGCCTGGGAGAGCTGAGGAAGAAACACTATCAGCTGGCCGGGACACCCGACGGGGAGGTGGAGGGCCAAGATGACGACGACGGGGAAGACAGTTTTCCTCCACCTCCTCCACCCACCCTCCTTCCGCCCTCCTCCCTACTGACCCAGTCCTTCTCCTCAGCCCTGCCCTACCTAAATACGCAGACACAAGCCTACTCACAACCTTCAACTCAGTCCTACTCACAACCAGAACTCTATTCCGAAACAAAGCCTTACTCCGAACCTCAACCATATTCACAAAGTCAAACATCTTTACAAACAAAGCCTTACTCTGAACCTCAACCATATTCACAAAGTCAAACGTCTTTACAAACAAAGCCTTACTCCGAACCTCAACCATATTCACAAAGTCAAACGTCTTTACAAACAAAGGCTTACTCCGAACCTCAACCATATTCACAAAGTCAAACGTCTTTACAAACAAAGCCTTACTCTGAACCTCAACCATATTCACAAAGTCAAACATCTTTACAAACAAAGCCTTACTCTGAACCTCAACCCTATTCACAAAGTCAAACGTCTTCACAAACAAAGCCTTACTCTCAACTTGACTCCTACTCATTGTCCCAAACTCAATCTTACACACCATCTCATTATTCTCAAAACCAATCGTACCCTCAGCACCAACCTTACTCTCAAAGCCAGCCATACATAAACACTAATCCCTTTTCCCAGGCCCAGTCCCTTTCCCAGCCTCTGTCCCAGTCACTACCCCTTCCAAACAACCTAGTAGAACTGACCAAGCCACCCCACACTTCAAAGAAACCGTCCATCTTCCAGAAAACAGGAAATCTGTTCAGCAAGGTAAGAGTAATCATCCATATTGCAGTAGTATAAATGAATATATCTTGTCACAGATAATATGACAAGATATATTCATTTATACTAATAATATCTTGTCACAGATATTAAGGTTATACATGAACCATCATTGGGAGGTTCTAGCCCAACTTCCCATATGGAATGAATTGGGCCATTTTAAGTGATATGTTTTACTCTGTTGCAGTTTCGAAAAAGTGAGCCAACCTCAGGGGAATCCTGAATCTGAAAAGTTACACAGTATAATCCTCCACCATGACTCCAGAATGAGAAGATTTTACCTGTGTTGATATCTTGTGAACTAAGGTATACACAGTTTACTAAGATGCTGTTGTACAGTGTTTTCAAGAACAACCCTTTTCAATATATTTTATTTTAACATTGAAGTGGTTTAGTTTAATTTTTTTTAAAGTATTTATCAAATGTTTGCATAATTCCTGTAAGAAACACATGTTAAAATAATAGTTAATAATATGGATTATTTAATTGAATTATTTAGAACATAATTTACTATCTAATGGTTGTGTACTTTCTTTCTATTTGAATGTCTATTATTTTTCTATAAAATAAAAAAGCAATAATCTCTTACTGACCACTGCAGTGCTTTAAATGGTGAGTTGTCGGCCTACATTAACATTCCAATGCTTTGTCCAAACTGGTTGAATATTATGTAACATGATAAACAACCCATCAATGTACATCCACCTTCTTTTTGATAAATGTTTTTTCCACATTTGTTTGTGAATATAATAATTTCACATCAATTTAGATGTTTGTATGTATTAAGAAGACTACTGTCATTTAAATAAACATTTCCATCAACAATTTCTACGTTGTGAGATGTGCATTTAATCTTTGTGATTGGCAGAAGAGACTATTTCAACTGTGATTGACCCCTGAGATAATGTTTGGATATTGTGTCTACGAAGTAACCCATAAAGAAGTAGTTGTGGATTCAAGCACCTCTGTCATCATTAAATAACACCTGGGCCTGTAAATAGCTAATTTACATTGAGGGTCTGTGGGTTACGAAGAGTTTTGTGTTTACTGCCATATCCGAATCCCCCAGGATCCATCCTGTGGATTTAGCACTACCCTTCCTGTTGTAGGACTCCAATCAGTTTTCCCTCTCCCTTTCACTTGTAAAACCTTTATGTTGACGACGCTTTCCCAGGAAAGCGTCTGAAAGATTATTTTTTGCTCTCCTTTTTTCATCTCCCATGTTTCCTGTCCACAGTCACACTCCCATCCTCTTTGTAGGCTCAAGAAATAGAGTTATCTGCCGAGCTGTGTGTACAGTAGTATCCTGAATACCGTGTTTACCTGGTGTTATGTACAGTGAGGGGATTACTGTCCTGTACTGGTTAATTAAAACTGTAATTGGTTTAAATCTATCTTCAGAAACAAAGTCAGACTAACACATTCGTTTTCCCTGTTGGTTATCAATGAATTTGTTTTTTAGCTGTTGTAAGTCTCCTGTCTTCCTCTCCCCAGATACCTCAGTTATAGAAAACAAGTGTTGTTATTCTCATTTTCTGAAAGTTTCTCTGTGATTTTGTAGCTTAATCTTTGTGTGCCATCCTTATTAGCCAACTTCCTGCATTGTATGTTTACACATTATTATTAGATCATTATTATTGTGGCTTGTGTTTAAAGAATGTCAATTATTTTTATTAGTTTTGTTTTGTTGCAGAGAGAAATTGGTTTACCATCAACGTTCCATGGTGACGGATGACTACAATGCATTATGAAAATGTGTCTAAGCATTTTGTTAAAAGGCTCCTAAACAATTCTGAATAACTAATTTCATATTTCTATGAATAATAATTATGATTATTAATAATAACTATGTATAATTATGTTCATATTTATATATCAGTGATTTAATTATATATACAACAACTACAAAAATACAAATATTGCATATTATGGATTTATGGGACTAAGGATAGTTCTGAAAACAATTAAACAAAGATGAACTTTTAATAGGATATTCTGATCCAATATGTTTTCAAAGGATTTTAGTTTTTTTTACATCTTTTTCTATAATGCTTGTAAACAATGGCAAGTGATGACTCAGCAAAATGTGTCCCATTCATTTATTTTATTTTTTAAACTTTTCTATCACAAACACATGCCAGGCATCACATTAATCTCAATCTTAATTTTGTGGACTAATTTGGGATGCCTATGTGATGTGTAGTGGTCGGCGCCTCATTTTTTCTGTAACAGACGGTGTTACTGCAGGTTCTTGCATTATAATTCAAAACGTGCACCCAATCTGTCTGAATTTTATTTTCCGCTAGTTGGAGATAAGCACCACTGACATGTCATGTTTTTATTTTTTCCCTGAAGTTCACCCTGGCAGCGAACCTCATCCATCTGATATCCCTGACATGCGCATTACAAACAGCAATCTGACCACCGAATCAGGACTCAACGACAGCGCAGGCAGGACCGCAATGGGACGGAGTCGTGTGATTTTGTCAAATTTATCTAAATTTGATGAAAAGATGTCCAACTTGGGTACAAAAACGCAATCGATACGCAATTAGGGACTTATCGAAGTGAATCAGGTACACACAGAACGACGCGAACGACCTAAAGTGAATAGTTTTTCCATGGGGAGGAAGTTTGTTGTGGCAGAGGAAATATAATAGCCCGGTTATAGGGAGGGACTGCGGAAAGGGAACAGAGCGGAGGACATCAGAATACAAACCCACACAGCCAGCCATGGAGGAGTTTGGGTCAGCGTTAGAAAAGAATGTGGCTGATTTAACAGTTATGGACGTGTATGACATAGCCGCGGTTGTGGGCCAGGAGTTTGAGCGGATTATTGATCAGTACGGCTGCGAAGCTCTGTCCAGACTCATGCCAAAAGTGGTGCGGGTGTTAGAGATCCTGGAGGTGATGGTCAGTAGGAACAGCATCAGTCCCGAAACGGAGGAGCTGAGGCTGGAGCTGGATAAACTACGGTTGGAGAGGATGGACCGGCTCGAGAAAG
>JACXGI010002652.1:42790-71250 GCA_016801175.1 Esox masquinongy
TATATATATATATATATATATATATATATATATATATATATATATATATATTAGTGAATACATGGAAATAACTGCAACAAAAATGGAAACGTTTAAGAGAAGGCAGTAAATCTGCAAAGTCATCATGAAATAATGTAATGACATTATTATAACTAAACGGTTTGACAAGTGTACTAGGCATTTTCAAAAGTTGTCAGAGGTTTGAAATAATCAGTATTTGGAATAGTTGGCTTAGGCTTGAATGCAAAATGTAACCAATGCAAAACAGGACTATTACATTAATGCCACTTAATTGACTGAGGATTGTTAAATTTCTCATTGTTACTGGGCAGACTAGTGGTTTGGAGGCCTCAGACATGGGGCAGTCTGAGACCCCTGCACAAACGCAAGCATTAACACATAGCTGTTTGGCCACAGTTCTTTTCATTGAATGAAATAGAATGAAAAAGATCATTGAATGCCACCATATATTTTATATTATAAACCGGGTGCTAACGATGCTGATAGCTGTGTTATATGAGACCCTGTACCACATCACTTTTTACTTCTTTAATAGGGCTGGTAACTGTTTATAATAGCATTAAGGCATCTTGTGGTTTTGTGGTATATTGCTGATATACCACGGCTAAGCACTGTGTCCAGGCACTCCAATATGCATTGTGCCTAAGAACAGCACTCAGGTGTGGTATATACCATATACCACATTCCCTCATGGCTTTTTTGTAATTCTAACCCAGGTACAAACAGCAACTACCTATCTATTTTCATAAGACTAATAAGGAAATAATTATTTGGTTATGATTAAGATATTTTGATCAAGAAGTTATAGAAATGCATTAGAAAGAAACGTGACAAGTTTGGGAAAGCATTAGGGACGATGATCAGATAATGTTTGTGTGTGAAAAAATTGACCTGTATTGTTTTCAATTGTGGTTTTCTCTGAGTCCATTTTAATGGGTCTGTCCCTCAGGGAAATAGAAGGTATACACTGATGAGCGAAAACATTTTGACCACTTACAGGTAAAGCGAATAATGTTGATCATCTCCTAACAAGTACACAAGTGCAGAAAATTTAAATAATGGTTACAGGAGGAATGTGTCACAATACACAGTGCATAACACCCTGCTGCGTATGGGGCTGCGTAGCCACAGACCGGTCAGAGTGCCCATGATGACCGTTGTCCACCGTTTAAAGCGCCTACCATGGGCACCCGAGCGTCGGAACTGGACCTTGGAGCAGTGGAAGAAGGTCGCCTGGTCCGATGAGTCCCGTTTTCTTTTACATTACGTGGACGGCCGTGTACGTGTATGTCATTTACCTGGGGAAGTGATGGAACCAGGATGCACTGCGGGAAGACGACAAGTCAATGGAGGGAGTGTGACACTCTGGACAGTGTTCTCCTGGGAAACCCTGGGTCCGGGCATTCATGTGGATGTCAATTTGACATGTGCCACCTACCTAAACATCGTTGCAGGCCAGGTACACCCCTTCATGGCAATGGTATTCCTTGATGGTATTGGCCTCTTTCAGCAGGATAATGTGCCCTGCCACACTGCACACATTGTTCGGGAATGGTTTTGAACATAATGAAGAGTTCAAGGTGTTACCCTGGCCTCCAAATTCCCTAGATCTCAATCCGATTGAGCATCTGTGGGATGTACTAGACCAGCAAGTCCGATCCACAGCGGCTCCACCTCGCAACATACCGGACTTGAAGTATGAACAAACTTTTTTGACACCTTATTGAATCCACACCCTTAAAAATAGATTTTAGGCTGTTCTGAAGGCAATGGGGTCCAATCGAGTACCAGATGAATGTACCCAATTAAAGGACCACTGACTGTTCACATTTTACAATTGTTTTCCATCCTAAAATGTACAAAAATAGGAAACAGTTGGTCTTGTTATTTGTGGAACAGTACTCAAAACTACAATTTTCAGGAAATATCACAATGAAAACATCATATATATATATATATATATATATATATATATATATAATTATGCATTCCTGGACAGTACAGATCAAGGACTCATATAATTTTATTACCATTATTCTGTTACTGGGTGTAAATCAACTTCAGCTACTGTTGTTAAAATGTCCCTATAGATTTATTTAAACACAAGGTGTCTTGTCATAGATGACAACCGTTATTATTTCCGTTATTATTTCTGCAGACATATTAAGATACTTTAAAAAGCATTTTTTGGAACATGCTAACAGAAGGAGATTTTAACATCATTCTGTTACAAACCCTCCACTATTCTTCAACTTAATGTGTTTTTGTAAATACTTCTGTGGAAATTGTATGAAGTTGAAATTGAGAATGGTATTGTATGATTTGTTAAATTTTAAAAATCGTACAGCATATATTTCAGATTAAAGGTCTCAACATCTTTCTGTTAATTGTAAAATTGTCCAGCAACATGTCAGATTTACATGAAGACGTCTGTACATCTCTGCCGTTAGTCATGGCCCTCATCAATAGTCAGAGGAAGTGCAGTCATGAAATAGTGGCTGGTCTTGTGACAATGACGTGGCGGGAGTTAAACTAGCCTGGCTCTCATTGGTTGACTAAGATGTGTCTTGTGCCTTAATTAAAGTGTGACAACATCCTGAATCTAACTTCTGCCCAAAGAGCCATCTGTGTTAGGCAATATGCTTAGGAATTTTTTTTTACTTACATTTTTTTTAAATACATTTTCAGTTCATTTAAGTACAACAAGCCAAAAGTAGGTAATGCAATCCACAGAGTGTAAAGCACTAATCAGATTACAGTAAATAAGATCCACTATCCACTATCTCTTTAATAAAGCCTGGTAAAAATGTGATGGCTTTAAACCGTATAACTGATCAATTCACCATCATACTACATAATTTAATGCTAAAAAACAGTTCAATACAATCAATAAGATTTTTGATTATGGAAGTACTGATTCATACCAAGCTCTACAGTTTATGTCCCAAGAAGAATCCTGTGAACAAATACTGTGGATAACACAGGATCTTGTGAAGGGGAGTCATTTATTTTCAGTCATTGATGAACCATGAAAGGCACACCTGTTGGCAGTTTTAAAGTTGAGAAAGAGTCAGTTTGTAAGAAAGTCGGCCTTTAAAAGTCACAAGGTTGAAGGCATTCATTGACAGGAGAAAGACATCGTAAAAGCTCAGGGTTAAAACTGAGGCCTTTCGTATAGCCAACCAATGCACATGTTGTTTTAAACCATGGCTCAGTGGAATGCCTGTGTCTGAGCCCTGGTATTTGGACAAATTGTTTTTTTGTGCTTGAAAGGAGTGAATTTGTCAAAACAATGTGGTGAATTCTCCACCCACACCAGGCAAGATGGTTAAAAATCCACCTTTTAAGAAATTGCTTGTAACAAGGCTGTGATCATACATGCTTGGAAGAGGGGTCAAGTGTGTTAGTCTTAGCTATCTGTGTGTTTGTGTGTGTAGGAGTTGGAGCTGGTAGAGGACGTATGGAGGGGGGAGGCCCAGGACCTGCTGTCTCAGATCGCTCAGCTTCAGGAGGAGAACAAGACGCTCCTTACTAACATGTCAATCAAAGACCCCATGAGTGAAGAGGACCTACAGAGGCATGAAGGTACTAAACCCTTCCCTCTACTACTCTCTGAACCCGCACACCAACAGTAAATCACCTGATTAAGAGAAAGGATGCACATGTCCTTACGCTCTTGGTCTGTAGCTCACGCGCACTCTTTCACTTAACATGGGCAGTCAGATGCGCGCGCGCGCGCGCGCACACACACACACACACAAAGGGGGCCTTCTCTGTGTTTGAGGCTGAGCCAGGCTCGTTACTGCATGGGTGGCTCTGTCGTGATGTCACAGAAGGGCTACAGTCACCCTGACACACAGAACCAAACACACACAGAGACAGACCTCCCTCAGTGTTCTGTACACCTGCTAGACACACACACACACACACACTACGTAATCACGCTTCACTTAGATACAAGTCCCCTCAGTGCCCTGTCCACCTGCTCAGTCAGTACGGTGTGTCAGCCAGGGCTCCTCTGTATCTGGCAGAGAAATCAAGTGTGTCCGTGCCTGTTGGCCATTTTAAACCTAGTCAGGCTCTCTGCTGCAGGAACTCTGCTGCAGTGCTCATAATCACTTGATTTATCATCCCGTAAGACACACACACACACAGGATTCATGTAGAGTTTTTTAAAACTTGGCTGCTCTCTCCCGTGTCTCGACTGCCAGACATCTCAATTGTCCTTCCACATTTTGCTCTCCCATTCTACCCCGCCTTTTAGGTTGCCAGATCTGTAATGGTTTCCCTTGTTGTGTTGCCAGGTATGTCTGAGCGGGAGCGTCAGGTGATGAAGAAGCTGAAAGAGGTGGTGGACAAGCAAAGAGACGAGATCCGAGCCAAAGACCGCGAGCTCACATTAAAAAACGAGGACATTGAGGCTGTGAGTGTGGCAGGATGCTTGCCCGGTGTGGAAGGTGTCCGTGTGCACAGACAGGATCAGCGGGGCCTTCCCCAAATATTTAGAACCAATGCACAACCAATGTAAAACTGGATGTTAAGGTGGTGGTTCCTCACCTTGAAAGTATGCCATAAACAAAGAAAAACTGTAATCTGTGGTTCACTTGTCTTTAATGGTGATCATCCATCTAAAATCTTCTCCCATCTGAAATGTCCCACCTTGCAAACAAATTATTGGTTTAGAAGACTAAATACATGTGACAACCAATCATAGCCTTTTAAAACAGACAGACCAGCAAATCCCCATCCCCAAAACGACCTGTAGCACACCGTATCTTAAGTGTGTAGAGGTAATGGGGGCATGTAGTTTTTAATGGCCGTATCACCTATGTGTGACTTCTTATCTCTAACCTCCTCCCTATCCATCTCTTTCCCTCCATCCGCTCTCTAGCTTCAGCAGCAGCAGTCTCGTCTGATGAAGATAAACCATGACCTTCGCCATAAGATCTCTGTGGTGGAAGCTCAGGGGAAAGCCCTCATCGAGCAGAAGGTTTGCAACCTAAGGATGTGTTAAATGTATTGTATTTTAAAAACAAAACAGTGCAGATATACAGTGGATATAAAAAGTCTACACACCCCAGTTAAAATGCCAGGTTTTTGTGTTGTAAAAGAATGAGGCAAAGATAAATCAGGTCAGAACTTGTTCCACTTTTAATGTGACCTATAATGTGAACAATTCAATTGAAAAACAAACTGAAATCTTCGAGGTGGAAAAATGAAAAATAAAAACCATACAATAACCTGGTTGCATAAGTGTGCAACACCCTCTTATAACTGGGGATGTGGCTGTGTTCAGAATTAACCAATCACATTCAAACTCATGTTAAATAGAAGTCATTACACACCTGCCATCATTTAAAGTGACTCTGATTAATCACAAATAAAGTTCAGCTGTTCTAGTAGGATTTTCCTGACATTTTCTTAGCTGAATCTCAGAGCAAAAGCCATGGTCCGCAGAGAGCTTCCAAAGCATCAGAGGGATCTCATTGTTGAAAGATATCAGTCAGGAGATGTACTCGCAATCTGACAGATTTGGAGCGCTTTTGCAAAGAAGAGTGGGCAAATATTGCCACGTCACGATGTGCCATGCTAATAGAGTCCTACCCAAAAAGACTGAGTGCTGTAATAAAATCAAAAGGTGCTTCAACAAAGTATTAGTTTAAGGGTGTGCACACTTATGCAACCAGGTTATTGTGAGTTTTTTTTTTTCCCCCTTTAAAGATTTCAGTTCGATTTTCAATTGAATTGTTCACGTTATAGGTCACATTAAAGGTGGAAAAAGTTCTGACATGATTTATCATTGTCTCATTCTTTTACATCACAAGAACCTGGCATTTTAACAGGGGTGTGTTGACTTTTTATATCCACTGTATATATCTTCAGGTGGAACTGGAGGCGGGAGCTCAGGCACGGGTACAGGAAATGGGAGCACTCCGGCAGGAAGTGGCCCGTTTAAGAGAGCGTTTGCAAGGAGACGAGCCCGCTCAGGCTCCAGAAGAGCTTCCTCCCCAACCCCCATCCCCTGCACAGGTAATACTGACACCACCCCAGCCCACTCCCTCCACAGGTAATACTGACACCACCCCAGCCCCCTCCCTCCACAGGTAATACAAGCGCCTGTTCGGTCCGCAAACCTGCTAAGCACGGATACACAATGCACACATAGGTCTCCCCTGCAGATGTAAGGTATCTACAGGTATGCGTCCCCAACAATCACCGAATTACATTATCTTTTCTTTCCTTCTGTGAGAGAACCTGTGCAGAGTCAATATATAGCAGTCTGACTCGCAGCCTGTAGAACTCAGCTGGAGCTAGTGAGTCAGTGAGCCCAGAGTTTTGCCTCATTGGAAAATATGACCTAGTTATCATATGAGTGGGAGCGGGGACAGGCTGGAAATATGCCTTCTCTCTACCCCTCCACAGCCGGCCACTAGCCAGCCTGAGAGATCTAGTAAGAGACAGCCAGACAATTCAGGGCATCTAAAATTAGCAACAACAACCTTTATAGTCACTTGTATACCAAACCTGTTTACTCTTTACTGTTTACCAAACCTGTTTTACGCCAAATTAAAACACAGACGGTTCAAAGACTTCATACAGCAAGTCGAACACATTTTCCCCAAAATGCTTTGCGGCAGCACAATATATTTTTTTGCTTTTCTTTTGTTTGTAAGAATGTATGGAGTTATTGGATTTGAGTGAGATGTGCCTGGATAAAGGTACCTTAACATTTGTCTGCCGCTCCAGTTCCCTGCTCCCCTGCCTGGTAGCCCCCCCTCAGAGGTCGGGTCTGAGGTGGGGGGCTGGCCAGAGCGAGAGAGACACCCCACTGAGATCCTGTTGGCGGGGTACGACCCTGCCCCTCGCCTCCCTTCCCTGGATGATGATGAGGAGGAGAATGTAGAGGAAGAGGCTGTGTTGCAATGGGTAACACCGTTGTGCTAGCTAGCTAGCCTTCCCAGAATGGTGTTTGGCGTGGCCCTAACCTTTGCCCTGTCCGGCTAAAGTTAAAACAGTGTCCAGTTGACCACGAGAGCATGGAATCTAAGTGTATAATTGACAGCTATGTGTGTGGTATTCTGACAATTGTATTTCAAGGTCTGTGTTTTTGAAAGTTCAACGAAAATGGGTTACCCTTGACTGTACTGGCCAATATACAGTAAGTGTTTGTTTTCGTGAGTGTTCTTTCGCATCTGAGGTCAGACTGTACCACCGCAGCTGTCACACCTAAATATAGACTGCTCTGACACCCCTGCAACAGCACATAGACTAGTCAAGACCCTCCCTTTCACATGCAAAACATAATGGCAGATTAGGATGTTTGCAACAAGAGAACTCAGAACACAGTGTCAACCAGTCACGATAATAGCACGACTGTTGGCCATGCCTCTTTTCTTCACGTTCATGTGCTACAGAGTGACTTGGTAAATGACTGTTTGGTGCATGATGGACCTCAGTTGGTTGCATGCAGTAACTTTGTAGTATCTGAGGTAAGGAAGATTGTAAGGAAGGAAAGAAGGAAGGAAGGAATGAGAGTTAAGGATTGATTTCCTAAGTATTGGAACAGGGCCTAGTGTCTGACCTTCAGTTCCTTTCCTGTGCCACCAGGAGGCGATGTGTGATGAGGACACACCAGCTCTGTTCCAACACTTTACCAAGGTATCCCTCCTTCCCTTCCTGCCTACCATCTATTCCTTCCTTTCCTGCCTCTCTTCCTGCCCTCCTCCCTTTGTCGCATGGTGTAATTTGGCTGTATCCCACTAGGAGGCGCTATGTGACGAGGAAATGGGAGGCCTGGACCAGAAGGACCCCAACAGGCCCAGGTTCACGCTGCAGGAGCTGAGAGACGTTCTGCACGAGAGGAATGAGCTCAAGGCCAAAGTGTTTATGCTGCAGGAGGAGATCGCCTACTACAAAAGGCACCCATGTTTATTCCTTTTTAAAACACACTCTGAAACATGTTTTAAAAACCCTAATCAATCAGATGTGATGAACCCTGTTTGTTAGGTTAAAGTGAAGAAGTTGACTGTGTTGACGATGCTGTGTGCATTCCGTTCTGAGGCTCTCAGGTTGATGATGATGATGAGGGTAATAACGTTGGCTGTTCTTCCTCTCCAGTGAAGAGGCGGAGGATGAGACCGGCCCTCCGGCTCCTTCCCCTTCACCCGAACAACTGAGGGCGCGGCCCCGAACTGGTGCCCAGCCCGAGTCAGGAATCAAACGCCTGTACGTATCTCACGTGGACACACCCTTCAACACACACACAAGCGTAGTATTAATGATATGCCCGTGCGTTCATCTCTTGGTCTGACTGTCACTTCGTCAGCTAAGGCATGACTGTTAGTCCACTCTGGTTCACTCACCACAGAAACAGCAGTAACATGGCTTCATATGACATCAGTTTTATGGGCCATGGCTGATTTGGACCATGTCTTCCTTTTCTCTCGTTGTCTGCTTGTCCGTGCCTCCCTGTGAATGTCTTTGTGTGTGTGTGTGTTTGTATATACCTTTGTGTTCGCGTACCTCTGTGTGACAGGATCTTCACAGCCATAATGCCGATGGTGGCGGCTGGGTTGATACCAGATGACCCCACTTTACAGCCAATCAGACGTCTCATATCCCTCGTACGACCTCGGTCATTGGTTGGCCTCTATGTTACTCACTGTCTTGGCTAACACCTCTCGCCCATCTGCATGTTGTATTAGTAGGGACTTTTTCCTGAACATGTTAACTGTGGGCCCTACTGTAGTTATCGGACCAGCATGGACCCTCGGAGGCTGTGTAGAAGTGTGTATTCTGATTGGCTGATTGTGGGTCACTGTCTAAGTCACTGTCCAATAGGAACATCGTAGAACATTATAATCAGCCAGTCAGAATAGGATGTGGATTCACTTCCTGTCCCGATTCTGAGTCACTAACAAATTTGTTTAACCCTTGCTTTTTCTCTGCTCCTTCTGCTTTGTGCACATACATCTAATCCTTATGCACCTTTATTCTAATCTCAGAATTTACTCTGTAGACGTGCATCTCACTTTTACCAGTTAGTGACAAAAGGACCGTCAAGTGTGTCACGGACATGTGGGAACAATGACTCTGGTCAGTAATATCCACTTTTTCTTTCCCTTCTGCATTCTCCACCTCTCTTTCCCTTCTCTCGTTTCAGGTTTAGCTTCTTCTCTCGTGATAAGCGGTGGAACTCCCAGCGGAGTGCACAGTTCGACGACAGCTTCAGCTCGTGGGCGGGGAAAGATGAGGTGTACACGGAACAGGCCCAGGAGGCTCTGCAGCACCTGTAGTGAATGGCTAATTCTTGACGACATTCCCCCTCCCTTAACGACCCCCCCCCCCGCACCCGAGACCCCCACGTCAGCTGCAGCACCCCTCACAAGGCATTGGAGCAGTCAGTGTAGTGAACACCATCAACGGCCATCCACATACCGAGATCCACGCCGACAACACCACCAGCGCTGAGTGACAGCTGAGTCATTCACCCCGAAGTGTTGCCTAACCACTGTAACATTAGATGTAACCTCCTAGTCTTTGGACTATGCTTATTGTGGCCAGCCGCAGTGTAATGTGATTTCATGACACAGCCATTTCTAAATGAAAGCACTCCGTGGGGTTGAGGGTGAAGAGAAGATTCAGTTTGACTTCTTCCAAAGTCAAACCTCCCTAAAGCCTTTATTTATTCCACGGTGAAACCCACAAGAATTGACCGATGCACAGAGTTGTTACCCATTATCAGAACTGGCAGATGTAATGTAGGTGCCAGCATCAGGCTGGGTAGAATTGTGGAAAACAGAAAGTATGGTTGAGAGACATAGTCAGGCTTGGTAGCCATGTGGAGAGCAGAAAGTGTGTTTGAGAGGTTTGAGAAAGGAAGCACATGAAATACCCTAGATAGAGAATCATGGGACACAAATTTGAGAACATTTATGTTCAGAAAAGAACAAGATGTTATTCACTGACTTATTTTGATACCCCAGTTAGACCAGCCATGTCCTCAACGGCAGCTAGGAGGCGCTGTAGCTAGGCCCCTCACTCACCAGCACTAGATAAAAGGGTGTGAACTTGGTGGATTTTAACACATATGACATCAGCTTGGTGGAACTTCACATAAATTAATGTGTTACTGGGTGTTGAGGTGGAAAATATGGTTGTCATAGAAACCCAATTCTTAATACAACCCTTCTTTTTATCCAAAAGTATGCATCGCCATATACATACTGTTGGTCTGAAGTTTAGAACACCTTTTTGAACAATTTGCCCAATTTAGAGATGTTTGGGTTCTATATTTGGGTTGAAACAGTTGATTGAAGCACAGAATGTTGTAGTTTTACAATGCCTTAAGGAAAGACAGTATTTTTGTTTTGAATGATTTAACTACAGGCTATTTGCTGCTGCTTTTTTGTTTTGAGGCTTTTAGTGGTGCCTTCAGGTCTAGCCAAGTGGTGTACATAATATGAAGCCAAAGATATGCATGTTTGGCAAACTGTATTCGATACATTCAATTGACATGGAACCAAATGTGAGAAGACAAATGGACAACACTCCACTGAGAACTCAAATGAGAATGTTTTTATGAAATATGTGGCTCAAACATCGAGGACAGTTTGCCAAACTGTGCTATGGCGATGGTTCGTAAGAAGAAAAATGGTTTGTTGGACGAATGAGGTTCTGTATACTGAGGACTAGTCCTAATTGACAATTTTTATGAATTAAAAACATTAATAATTGCAAGACATAATGGTGCATAAATTAGGGCAAAACTTATTGTGACTGAAGGGATAATCGGCATGTTATACAGTGCATGCTGGTGGAAACATCTACATCATATACACAAAGGGAAATACAAATAAAAAATACACTTATCTGAATATAGACATATGCCATTATATGCAAAACATCCTCTTTTTCACACAAACCTCATGGTCTCCATTCAAACCTGGTACATTTATATTGTATTTGTAAAGATTTAAAATATGATACATCTCACTGTTTTCATAGTGTGTTGCCTTTTATTCAGATATCCCCACTCAAATAAACATTGTGGTCCCCATAATGGTAAATGTTCTTTTGTTCTGACAAAGAAAAAAAATCATGACTTAAATGGTAACCAATATTTCACAAAAATATTTTGTATAGAAGTGAGGACGATAGGATTAAAAAAACATCCAACTGAGCAGGGGAAGCAAAAGGGTGCAGCGGAGAAACGGGTGCGACAATGTCCACCTCACAACCAGCTACAAAAAGAGACCAATGAAACCAGATTGTCGGACCATTATTTTAGGCCTATCCTTTGCTCCATCTCTGTCCACATGTGGCGTGATCCTTCCAGATTTTAGAGATAAAGTCCAGACATCAGAGGGATCACTGGGCAACCCAGTATGCCTCATCTCCTGTCTCTGTGTCTGTGCTTGTCATCGCTGTGTCTCCTGTCATCCCTTTCTCTTGACTCCCTCTCCCTCGTTGACCCTCTCTCCCTCGTCGACCCCCTCTCCCTTGTCGACTCGGTCTCGTAACTCCTATTCCGCCTGTCTCGGTGGTACTCCATTTCCCCACCTCTCTCTCTCCCTCTGTCTCGGTCATCTCTCCTTCCTCTACTCCCCCACACGGTCCCATCTCTGTCTTTCTCTCTGTTGCGCTCATTCCTCTCACCTCCTCTCTCCCACTCTCTGCCACTACCACCCCATTCTTGGCTCAGGGTGACCGGAAGGTTGATGGGTTTGCGAAAGGGTCTGTCCTTCCCACCAAACCGTAGCTGACCTGACTCCTTCTTGCCGCCCTGTCCTCCGCCCAGCCGGCGAGGTATCCATCCTTTCAGAGTCCTCTCCTGCTCGAAGTCCACAAACAACTCACTTTGGTCCACTACTAGTTTGTTGGCCTCTCGCCTTGCTCGGACTAAGGACCTCTCCTCTTTGTATTCAACAAAAGCGTAGCCCTTCGAGAACCCAGTCACTATGTCCCTCACCAGGCGCAGTCGACGAATGTCCCCGTATTTGGAGAACACTTCATTCAGTTTCTCCTCCGTTGTTTGAGGGTTCAAGCGGGCCACGAATAGTGTGAGGAGCGGGTCCCCCACCACACCTTTGTTAGGTTTGTAGCGGGCGACCATGGCCCTCCAGACGGCCCGATCATGCGGCTCCACGTCTGTGCCATCGATGCTGCCCGCCTTGAGAGGGTCATACACCTTTGCCACTGGACTCCAGTCGTTCATTACTTTGATACTAAACAATGCATCGACAGAAGCAAAAAAAAATCAAGTAACACGGTGTTCATAAATAAACATCACACAAATCAATCTGCGAACGTCTGTAATCACATTTTTAGCTAAGTGGGAAGTGTATTACTTACGAATCCGTGCTATGCGTATTAACCGACCCAAAATAAACGTGAGTGCGTCGCTCTAAACAGTCCGTGTGGGTAAAAGAATTGCCTCCAGATCGTTCCTTTTGGAAAGGTGTCTCACGATCCTTTTGGAGACGTTATTTTCGAAATGTGTTTCGGGGCTAGGGTAAATCTCAGACAATCATCACATCAAATTTATACTGAGAGTTCAGATACGGTTGTTATACAAGTCCTTAACAGATGTGGGCAAGAATTACAATTACCCAAGACCCTAAAAACGGATGTGTCAAAATAAAACCAAAGTTAATTTTGCTTAGTATTATATTTTCACTAAAATGCAGGTATTTTGTATTAGCAAATAATACATTTCCAGGGACCGATCTAAACTTCAGCAACGTTCTTATTAAGGTGTTTTTTCTACTTGATTGCACTGGTTGTAATTGACTGAATTAGTATTCTAAAACTCCACCCCTAAACCATACCACATTGCTATAAGGGCTTAAAAATAAAAATCTCTGAAGTATCTTGTTTCAAATAAATCAGACTAAATTCAAGCCAGTGGAATACAAATGAATGCATAATCAACATTTGTTGAAATATTTATTTCAAATGGAGAAATCTCTTGTCAACAATCTACAACCCACAAATCAATTTTAGCCAGTTGGTGTTTGCAAGGATCAAAATCACGACAAAATGCAGCAAGTCGTGTTATAAGTTGCATAAAACGTGTTTATTTAACAATGTATCCACCCCAGCATACATATTCATTTAAATACCTCCTTGCGGAGCACTTAGTTGTGGACATTTTAACAGCTTTATGTGTTAGAGAGGTACATATTTGTTCAAGTTCATAAAACAACTCTACTCAACATGGCATAAATTTAACATTTCAAATTAATTGTGTTTAAATGGTTGGAATCATATTCCAGTTTTCTGAACCTTTCAAAGAGGTCTCGTAAGTTTGCATCTCATAGTTCTGCTTTCTGCATCAACCAGAAAGGGTTCTGGTACCATAAATATAATTATTGCTAAGCAACTAACTACCATACACCCGATTAAGAAAAACGTATATAAAAATGCAGAACACTTAAACTACAACCTGCATGCCGTGGAAGCACTGGTCTACCGGTAATACAAAATATACAAAAAGAAATGTGCTGGAAAAAACTAGCATGTTTCATATAGACGGATAAATATATTAAAAGTATTGATGTCGCTAGACATTTAGAAGATGTACCTCAATCTAAATGTGTTTAAGTCACTGTAACCTAACCCACCCTCTTCAAAACTCCCTCCCTCTACGTACACACGCAAGAAATCTACCAAGTCCTCATTCTTTTCCCCTCTCTGAAAAAACTGGGGTAACATTCTGTTGCTAAGGCAATTTTTACATTTAAAAAAGATCTTCTATGAAGCTTGTTTCCCTTTTCTTAGAGCTGGATTAATGTTTGAGCCAGGGGTGGGCTGCGATGGAAGTTTTGCTGCGGTCGCCGTAGTCATAAAGCAACTCCTCGCCCTCATCGATGTCTCGCGACGCCACCAGAATGAGGTGAGGTATGCCATTGATGTCATGGAGTTTGGTTTGACAGTTGCCGTTCTTACTGTGGTTGATCAGCCGGCCCATGCGAACCGTTTCTTTTGTGGCGTCCACACTGGAGGGACAAGTACAGGAAAAGAACATTACGATTGTGAAGAACTTTTCGGAAGTAGTCAAAGAGACTATTAAAGGTATGAAAAAAGTTACTGTTCTGCAATCCAAACATAAAAACTGCATTAGCGGACAATAAAGGGATACTCAACACATATGAGATACAAGTCAATCAGCGATAACACCTACCAGTATGTTTTGCAGAGATACTGAAAGTAGTACATATAGCAGCCGGTAGCAGGGTTCATAGCATACTCGGCTTCCCTCTTTTTGGCATCGGTGATCTGCAGCAGGTCTCCGTGGTATTCCACGACATACTGGCCCTTCTGAAAACAATGGGTGGCAAACACTCCCCGGCCCTTCCCATCTATATGCCGCACCTAAAACCAAAACATACTCAACTTAGAAATACAATGTCGTCGACTGAAATGAAAAAACTGTTGTGTGTATTTCATGATTTGCTAGTCTGAAAATTACAGGGTTTTGAAATCAAAGGCTCTCCCAGTCAGACAGCCAAAGAGCTGTGATCATACCTCCATTCCTTCCTCAATTCCATTCACAATCAGATCATCTATGTGTTTCTTTTGTTCACCCTGTAAGAAAATATAATCATATCTGACATCTAAAGACTATGTAGTAAGAGTAAGACTGTCACAAGACATTTAAAATGCACCTCCACGTATTTGATGGAACAAGTTCTTATTAATAGTTGCTAATCCCATTGTAATTCAATTAGTCTCACGTTTGAGGAATCTTACTGAGGAAGGCCAAAATTACAAAGCAACGTCACATAAGAGTCCAATGTCACAAATCAAATGCTAAATGGATCACAGAATAACAGGTTCTCATTTCACACATTTGTTTTTCAATAACGGGTTCAGTCCTCTCCTTACTGGATAACAGCTTAAGTACTACAAGGTAACAAATCCATGTTGCTCTCACCTTCAATTCTGCTTTGCTTTTCCTGGAGCTTCTGCGTATGGGGTAGTAATCTGTTACTTTGTGGTTTTGGGAATTCCTGCTCTCTGCTCTGGAAGGGAAACATATGAACTAGTATTAACAATACAGCATTTAAATGTACAAGCATGTCAGCCATGTTCATATTGCTTTTGAAGTGAAAAGAAAAAAGGTGTAAAAAAGAAAAACAACATTACAACATTCTGCGTTACATATTTTGAAAAGAGGAGATCAATATATTAGACATTAAGGATGCTAGCATGGCAACCAGCTCAGTACATGCATTTACAACAGCCTCATTTTTAAAATATTATTTATTACATTTAAAAACATGGCACAAAAAATACAATTTGGTTTCTTTCCAACATCCAGATGAGGCCTTACATTCTAAGGGCTGACTTCTTCCCTTTGGCCTTGCGTCGGATGTCTCTCCTCTGGTTGCTGAGGTGAGCAGCGGTGTTGTTGGTCAGGAGGGTGTGGGTGATGTTGTTACCGGGGGCAGGAGGGGAGGAGAGATCGGCTGGAGAACGGCGACAGGAGACTGGGGAGAAGTGTAGAAGCTGCTGGGACACCTGGTGGTCTTCTGTCTTGCAGGGCCACTGGCTGTTGCTCTCTTCCCTGTCTGCCAGCTTCAGGACGCATGCTGGCTCAGCGTTCAGTCTCCGGGCTGCTGGGGGGGGTCAAGCCCACAGGAAGTCAGATAAGGGTATAACAGGGAGCCCACAATGCACTGCTCTTCATTCCTTAATATGGTTTTAGCACATTTCATGTAAAATGGGCAGAGGAAATTAGAAGAGGAAATTCAGATGACTAAAAAACAATCTATTGACCAAACCTGCAGCTCCTTCTTACTTCTAGATATTATGTGACGTGAAGTACGGCCAACCCATCATACAGCTTTGTTTTAGGTTTAATGTAAAATGCTTATTTCACAAAATGATATAACACCTATGAACTGAATTTACAAATTAATCTATAAGCACTTCAGTGGATTAATCATGAACGTCTCTTACACACTCAAAAAGTGAATGGATCTAGAGGAATAATTTAAGTCGCACTGCACTAGTCATGTAAATAGGCTACTAGCGACACACTACATACCATCTCCTTGCCTCTGTGTGTCGTTCTGTATAGAGACGCGTCCAGTGTACTTCCCCTCCTGTATGAGCTTGATGGTCATCTCATCATGGACAGGGGACTTGGACTTGCTGTGGCTCAGGAGAGTGATGGAGTGGCTATTTAGTAACATGTCCTGTCAAATGAAAATATGTTATTATCAGTTGATACCGTTTTGTGTGTGTGTGTTCAGAAAGGTATAAAGACACTAGTGGGGTCCAAAAATTACTGCAAGGAAAATAGCCACATGTGGATGTTTTGCAATTCCCCTGAGGAAAAATACAATTCATGGCATAAGGGTTAGGTGTGTTACAATTTGGGTAAGGGTTAAATAAATTATGATTTTGATTGGGAATATTATCCGGGTCCACAATGGTAAAACAAACATGGATGTGAATGTTTGTCTTGTAAGTGTTAAGATGTAATCAGGTATAAAATGTGTCACACGAAGATTTTTGTGCATGGTTCTAAATTCGATCATAACAATCGTTGAGTAATTTCTGGAATCTACCACATGGTTTTATGAAAAACAGACGACCTGTGTCAGTGACGCCAGCCAGGCAGCAACATCACCAACACACCCACAACATACGGGCCTCCGAGTCCGAGTTGTTAGCCAAATCTCTACACTCATCAAATCATATTAATTATTTGTGACGAGTCTGTTTTCGAAAAAAATGCAAACAATGTCAATTTCAGATACTAATACTTATTGGACACTAAAAGCGACTAACTTTTCATTTTGAGTGTTCGCTAATTCAACCGATACTAGTAGCTAGTAGTGTAGGAACAAAAACGTACACTATAACCAGCAAGCTAACCAGATTACTGTAGCTACAGTGGCTAGCGTAGCTTGCTAACGTAATGCCATGTTGGATATTCATAAAGTAAACAAATAACTAAACTACAATATAAATAACAGTCCACCGCCCATTACGTACTAAATAGTATAACCTATTATAAAATAAAAAGTAATTATTTTATTAATTATTAAATAGCAAACTTACCCCGTTCATCTCTGTCTTGTTTTTGTTTTTTTTGTATTTTTATGCGAAAGCCTTTTTTCGGTTCCAGTCTTCTGTTGCAGTAAAAAATAAAATAAAATCGAGAAGCCGTGTCTCCCCGTATGTCTCTTGCGTTATACAACAGTCATCCTACCCCTCCTTAGCCTCCGTACACTCTCCTCTATCTCCACAAAGGTCACTTTTGTATGTTTTGCTTTGAAATTCTTCAGCCCAAGCAGTTTCCACAGTTCCTCCCCTCCGCCATGTTTTAATGTAACTCATTCAAGAGAGGGAGCCATGTGAACAATTAAAGGGACGGTAGTTGTAATGAAAGGCCAGCAGGTACCGCTGTCTGACAGTGTTTCGGGGATTTGGATTTATTGACCTTAATTCAAAGGTTTATCTAATTTGATTAAATTAATCATCATTAATCATAACCGCCATTGAATAATTACCAAATAAAAGGAGTCATTTATAGTATCTGACTAAACCGCATTTGAAAGCTGGAACCTGTGTTTCGGTGTAGGTGTGTCATGTTTTATATTGTTCTTATGGTCACACTTTCAAACGTTTTTTTTATGAAGACTTCAGTATTTTGTAGAAGTCTAATTCTTTCTGTGGATTTTTTTTTGACAGATTTGACCATAATTTCATTATTGTGTGAACTGTTATTTTATCATACATTATTCTGAATTATAGATACAGAAACGTATTCCTACTGGAGGTTTTCAGAGCATGGATAATGCAGCTTCAGGGATTCCAATCGAAGTCTGATTGTTATAAAGATTTTTATTTCCAGGGAGATTTACTAAATCTGAGCATAGGTTCCATTTTGTCATTGGTTTTCTATTTTTATTTTAAATGTATATTTGCGATATTTTGTTTTTGCTAATTATGTTATGTATTATGTTAGGTTTTATGTTTTGTGAGGACCCCCATGAAAAGTTAATGTTGCAATAGGAACAGCAAATAGTGATCCTAATAAAATAACACGTTTTACATTATTTAACAGATGCTCTTATCCAGAGTAGTGCATTCATCCCACAGGACAAGCTACCTTGCTTGCCTTATGCCAATCTTTTGGAGATTTCACGATCTAAGTTGTTAATATTTATTTATTGATGTTTGATGTATACAATATAAAACATGCAGCCCAGAAGATATAAATAGTTCACTATTTCAAATCATGAAACAAAGGCCGCTTCTGCGGACACCGATCAAGCCTAGTCCTAGACTAAAAGCTCAATGGAAATTTCCTTGATCTGTTCATTTTAGTGCAGGACTAGGTTTTTAATCTGTGCCCGGGAACCCGGTCCAATAACAGTTAAGATTCCAGTCTGGTCTGACCTTACCAACATGGGTGTTTACAATGACAGATTAGCATGATGAGGAAACGTGTGTTGGACGTCACTTCCTTTAAAGATAACGCGCAGTCACGTGACACAGGTTTAGCGCTCTGTTTCTGGAATCTGTAAGGTTTAAAATTATGATTGAAATGCGAACATTCATTTATTTATCGATTGCTGATCGCAAACGGACGGCCCGCGACCACTTGGAAATCGATTTTTATCGACGGAGCAATAGGTATTCGCGCCTGAAAATTCCAGATCTCGGGCTAAACGTCACGTGACCAACACGCGATTCTGGCCGTTTGGTAAAGATGGCGAAAGGTGGTTAGAAAACAGCGGAACGAAGAGGGTAGAAGTCCCTGTAATAGGCTCGAAAAACGGAACGCCCGTTTACTGACAAGTGAGTGTTGTTGCCAGACATAATTATCTTAAAGTTGCTGGTTATTTTCCCGCGATCACGGAGATGTCTTTAAAGTGAGGCTGTGACATGTTGTTTTTATGAAATAGTATTTTGTTGTCCTCTTTCCATTGCAGCTAGCTAATGTTAGCTAGTAACGAACGGCGTGACTGAGCATAACAACACTAAACACTTTAGTTTAGCTTCATAGCTTCTGTTACAAATTAGTTAGTTTGGTGGCTATATATCGTTATATGTGTACTATTGTAATATTGTAAATGACTAACTAAGACTTAATGCTGCCTTATGCGTTATCTGGGCTGTCAAGTTTTAGCACGTCATTGTACTTAAACGCTGTACACAGTCATTTCAGTGGTGAAGTTAGCAGGTTAACATTAACAACAAGGGAGCAAACAACTTCGAACGTTTACAGTAGCTGTTCCATTCAAACAAACGAGTATTAGGTAAATAAGACTTGCATTTGCTGTTTTTAAGTCTAATTCATGGTAGTTTCCCCTCTCCCCAAAAAACGTTAAATGTTTATGTTAATTGATACCATAGTAACGTAACTTGCATAGTACTGTAGTGGACATCTCTGCTTGTCAGACGTTAGTTAGCCAATTTAAACGTTATACTGCTGTTCACTTTACAGGGTTGTTGTTTTCCTGATAATTTAACTAGCTAACTATTTCTACAGGAGACACTTGATTTAAATGTATTTGCCTGATCTAGCGTCAACCTAGAACATGTTGTTAGATTTGACATTAGTGGCTAGTCTGGCGAATAACTACGTCATACCAGGAAGTTAAGACTATTGAGTGGGGATCCAGTCAATGCAGACACGTGCCAGGGTCCGGGTCACTTTGTAACCAGACGAGTTCTCAAGATCATTGTGCTGGATCCGACATTGTATTGAGGTGTGTTACTACAGATAATTCTTAGTCTACTTTGACCGAGTTTTTTTGTGTGGGGGGAGTTGGGACTTGTCCAACTGTCCAACATTTACGAACATCCTTGCCGTTTGCCATCCGGTGCCACATGCCAGTCGAGATTGTTGCTTTTGGAGGTTCCTTGGATGGGAACCTTTTTTAATGACCTACATCTCCAGCTGCAACGCTATGCTTTATTAGTTACCTGTTAGCTACAGAATTTCGGATTTAAGGGCTCTGGTTTGATTTAACAAGTTGCTATATTAACATGGTGAACATGTTGGGTTTCAGATTGGAAGGTCATAATGTGTGAAATCGGTTGCTTGTGATTTTATGAGAGCAGTTGATCTAAAAACCTTATGTCATTTTCATTGAACTAATGAATTCTCTAAGTTTTTGTGGATTTTTTCCTGTGTTAAATGTTGTGCTGCATCAGGGTTTGTGCAGCCAGGTTACTGTTTACTACAAGATGAAGAACCCATTTTAAAATTCTACTAAACATGCCAAGTACACTTAACTGCAGGTGCACAGAGTTTGTTTTGGTGCGAGCACCAAGAGAGGTGTCTGTGACTGTGGGCTGTTACCCTGTCAGCCCGCCGCTGGTGTTAATCACTAGTTTTCTTGTTGTGTTGGAGATGATGGATCCTGGACAGGATTTGCTTCTGGCAGCCCTAAGCGAGAGCGGTATCTGCCCCAACGACCTGTTTGACTTTGACCCTCAGGATGCTGCACTGCCCTCTTCCACTTCACAGGTAGGTGAAAGACAGAGGCCTCTTCCTCATATTCCAAAGTGGCAACTAGCGTTTCTGAATCACTTGCATATATCCTATTCAATGTATGTTACCTGTATAGTAATTACCTAAGTAGGTAATAGTGGCCTCCAAGTAGTAGTTTCCTGCTTTCCCTCTTATTATGAGCTACATGAATGGATATGAATAGACATCCTGGGTGCTCTTTCAGATGTGGTGTTCTTTGGTCCTGATGCAAGCTTTTTTCTTTTGTCCTCCAGTCGATTTCCATTGGTGCCCCGGGTGCTGGTTCAGGGTTGGAGGCACCTGGAGCCACCGCTCCACCCACTCCTACAGTCACAATCAGGGTAGGAAAATGGTTTTGAAATGGTAAAGCCAGCTGCTACCTGAACTGGCCCAGCAAGAAAGTTCACTTTGTCTTAAAAAAAGTTTACTGTCTGGCTCCGTCACAAAATCAGGCTTGTAGTATTTGTCTTGCTTCTACACATTTCGGAAAACATATTGTGAATTTCAAACTACATTTTGCACATTGTTTTGGGTTATATCATCTGGCGTCATGTAGTGCTGTGTTATTTGTGTGTAAAATTGTTTCCCGTCTCCCCCCCCCACTGGTCCATCAGCACAAGCCTCAGCCCTCAACCACCTCATTTGTCTTAAATCAACTGAATCAGTTGCCATCGCTGGGAACAATCGTTGTGACCAAGCCCTCAACCGGAGGCATGGCCCGACACACCATCACAGTCACCAAGGTGGTCCATACCGCTCCCTCTGCCCTGCGGGGGTCCACCTCCACACTCACTTCCTCAACTCCTCTTTCCACGTCATTCTCCACAGTGGTTCCTTCCAACAGAGAGCAGGTCAGTTGAGGAAATATTGCTGCTCTGTAAAACATTTTATTTGGAACAAAACGCAGGTTAAACGAATGTGTGTGTTCTATGATTTGTTTGCATTATTAAGGCTGTTATTCATGTCAACTCCTATGTTTGGTTAAAGAACCACTCCTCATTGTAACATGTTTTTCCATCTGTCAGATTCAGCTGAAGGACCTGTTGAGGACAGGTGGTCTGAAGGGCAGCACCATGAAGAGCAGTAGTCTGGTGGAACTCATGAAGCTCAAGCCACCTCCAGACATCGCCCAGCCGGTCGCCACAGCAACCGCAACCGGCACCAGTAAGTGAAGGGACACATGGAGTTCTGGCTTGGTTCCAAAGGACCAGCTGTGCTCTCTCAGAAAAGGCTAGGTTCATTTGTACCTCCGTGGCAAGGTAGCCAGAAAATGTGTGTACGCTATACCACCAAAATCATTATCAGCATGTGCACTAGATAGTTGTGGAATCACTTAGAGTCTGCACTGTCATTCGAAGTGCTTTAATCTGTAGAAATCAGGTTGCTATGGCAACATACATTGAGTCCTGGGAGGAAGAAGGCGGAAACTGCTTCTCATCATGTTTGAGGAAAGAAATATTATATAAAGTGAGCCATGTATTTTGAGGAACGACCTGTTTTCCAGGTAGGTATTTTTAAAGACTTATGGAATCTAGTATTTATCACCAATCTCCAGCATTTGAAATATATAGCTATGACACATTATAACACAATTTCACCCAGACCGACCACCTAAGCTTTCGTTTATAACAGAAGTTATTTCCCCCACTGATAGAACATAGGCTTTCACCAAATTGACAGGATTTTCATGATTTGCGTTTCTGCGGGTGGATTACCCCTTAACGATGCATTCTGGGACTTGTGCATATTCAATAAATACAGTAGCATCACCACCATCAATATCATTAGCCATAAATGTCCAATTTTGAATGCAAGTGATTTTGATGATGTGGCATGCATTAGCACAAACGCAGTACACACATTTTGGGGACTTGCTTTGGCTTGACAGGCCCCTTACAGTCATTGGCTAAAAACCCAGGATGCATCTTTTTTCCTCACATCCCCCTGATGAGGATGTAACCGCCATTCCAAAACCTGTAATTGTACAAATGGACTTAGTTCGCAGGACATTAATGTGTTTAAAACATGCCCATGCTCAATCAGTGTTCAATGCTCTCATCCTCGCAGAAATAATACTGGTCTCAACAAAGATGATTCATAAACCAGGTATGGACAAGATCAGGCTCAGGGATAATCTCCCCCTCTGGTGTCAGCATGTTACACAGGGTGGAAAAGGAGGGGCTTATAAAAAGGGTCCCGTTTTCACACCAGGCTCTTCAACTTTATCTCCCTTCTATATGGTCCCACATTCTGCTGTAATGAACTGCATGAATAACTGAAACCCGGAAGTTGACTAAGGGACTGTGCACATCGGCTGTTCAGTCCTAGTGAATCATGCCTACTTATGTCAAGATCCTTGTTCCTAAAGGCTTTGGTCTGTTGGCGTGTCGGTTCTTCCATAAATGCTTTCTGTATTCTAATAGATCTGGTCGTTTGGTCTATGTGTTTGGCATGTCACTGATTTTTGTATTCTGTCTGTAACTCTGCTTACAGCGGAACTGAACAACGGGGTAAAGAAAGAGGTATCGAGTAAAGACGTAGCTCGGATTTGGGTGAACGACGATGTGAAGGTGCGAAGCTTCTCACCAACGCTAGTGAGTGGCATCATCCTATTCATTGACTCTTAATTAAAATACTGATATTGCAGTAGTCCTGGTAAAATGTCGACCGTTTTCCCCCTGTAGACTGACCCAAACTTAGTTGTGCTGCAACAGTGATTTCAGTGTTTTCCCTACTTTTATTCCCAGCAGTGGGGGGGGGGGGGTGCAGTGCAGTGCAGACACAAGGCTTGATGTGTGAAATGCTACAAACGTGTTTTTAATGTATTGCAAATACGTCCTCCCTGTGCACCAGTCTCTCTTTCTTGTCAACTTTATTTTCTTAACATTATTTGACAAAACATTCTTAACATTGTTCCCTAATAATAACCAAAGTACTCCACCTCCATTAACCATTCTCTATAACTGTTCATGCATTGACCCCCAGATTGGTAATATAAGCAACTGGCTACTAACTAAAGAGGCAATATGAATTCAATGTACAGTATATTACTGGGTGTTGCATCGGGGTTTAAAGAGGGGGTAGAAAATATAGTTTTGCTGGCTGTAGCACACAGCACCTCATGATTTCACATTATATTTGTAACTTTACTCTCTCCTGAGTATTTACATTACATTCACTGCGGCACTGAATAGTTTTCCTGCAGTAATATAATATTCTTTACCATGTAAAATATTATTTAAATAGTTATTTAGTTTTGTTTATATTTTTCCCACAGTTTTTCCTTTAATAATGCACACGATACACACTATATACACCAGAGACTTTTATTTTGAAGACAAAATACAAAAACTGGAGGTCTTATGGCTGCTGTTGAATCTCTGATGTTGCCTAAATGACACTATTGTAGCTATCGAGTTGTTAGAGCTCGCTAGCTAGCTTCTTTCCTTTTGGCTTTCGCTCAGATGATGGCTACCTTTTTATATCAATGTGACAGCCGCTTACTGACAGTTCAACACAAACATGCGCATGCAGTTACATTCCTCTGACCTCACTCAGTAGCTTGATACTTTGAATGTCGGATGCAGGATGTTGTTGCTCTGCTCTGATGCTCGTGCGATGGTAAACTGCACGTGATGGTAAATTGTGCTCAGCTTGGTTAAAAAAAAAAAAGTATTTCATAAAAATATTCTTTTTTGTGGCGGTGCATCACAGTTTAGTAGTGGCAGAGCTCCTCTCTGATTACAATAAGAGGGTAACACTGGATTTCCTAAGAATTACTGGTGGTTATTTTTTTTTGCAGACGTCAGTCAACATCCTGTCATTCAGTGCAATGCCTCTGACAGCTTTATAACTAGTGTTATGTATTTTTGTAGAAACTGACAGGAATTAAAGATGAGGAGGAACCTGAGGAAGAGGAGGATGAAGAGCTTGGTCACGCTGAGACATATGCCGAGTACATGCCGATGAAACGTATGCTTTACTAGCAGAGTACTGTCCAACTGTTGTTTCCTTCCATGTTTATGGAGAGTTTGGTGATTGGCCCGTTGGTTTATTGGTGTTAACTGCCTGTTTCAGTACGGGTTGGGTTGCGCCACCCAGACCCGGTAGTGGAGACCAGTTCCCTATCCAGTGTGAGCCCCCCTAATGTGTGGTACAGGCTGTCAATACCGGAGGAGACCATCGACCGCGGCTGGCTGTCTGCCCTACAGCTGGAAGCCATAACCTACGCTGCCCAGGTAAAGAGCCTGCCCCTTCAGACTATTGCTCACCTGGCCTCATAAAGACGTTGATACAGCTTTGAACTTCTTTAGCTGCCATTGTACCGGATCATTCACAGACCTTGTACAATGCATGAACCAAATGTACTGATATGTTTTGTCTCTGCAGCAACATGAAACGTTCCTCCCTAACAAAGATCGAGCGTCCTATCTGATCGGAGACGGGGCAGGAGTGGGCAAGGGCCGGACCATCGCCGGTATCATCTATGAAAACTACCTCCTCGGCAGGAAAAGAGCACTCTGGTAAAACGACACCTAGGATGAACTGATATGTACTACCAATTATAGTGACCTTCCTAGTTCACAAAATCGATTCCGTCTCAACAGGTTCAGTGTTTCTAATGACCTGAAGTATGATGCAGAGAGAGATCTTAAAGACATTGGAGCCAAGAACATTCAGGTCCATTCCCTAAATAAGGTAAGACGTTGTCTACTGTTTTCCAAGCTACACATTGCATGGTTATTACCTTTTAAAGCAAGGTCCTTACACTGCATTTTCTTTTTAATATTTGTCTTAAGTGATATGTTTACATGCGTAGAATGGTGTTCTTCTCTGTTTCCCAGTTTAAGTATGGTAAGATCTCGTCCAAGCATAACGGTAGTGTGAAGAAAGGTGTGATCTTCGCTACGTACTCTTCACTGATAGGAGAGAGCCAGTCTGGAGGGAAATACAAGACCCGCTTCAAACAACTATTACATTGGTGTGGGGAAGACTTTGATGGAGTTGTATCCTTTACTAAACCTGAAATAGTTATTGTCATATGAAATTTATTTTTTGTTATTTCTGTTTGAAGTGTGTAATCTGGTATTGAGCAAAGATCCGTAGATCTTTAGTTAAATGTTGTTTGTTCAGTAAAAACAATACAGCCTTTCCTGAGCCCAAGCCTCTTCAGATTGTGTATGACGAGTGTCACAAAGCCAAAAATGTCTGTCCCATCGGGTCGTCCAAACCAACCAAGACTGGCTTAGCTGTCCTGGAGCTGCAGAACAAATTGCCCAAAGCCCGGGTGGTCTACGCTAGCGCCACTGGTGAGATACACACCACCTAGAGCGGAGGCTGCTGACGTCTTCACACTTAGAATAACAATTAGGACTGTTCATGTTCTCTTTGCCATCTGTCTGTACATTATGGAAATGTACTGCAGCAAAAATTGGACATCCTAAACAAACGTGTTCTTCCACGTGTTCTACCAGGTGCATCCGAGCCCCGTAACATGGCCTACATGAACCGACTGGGTATCTGGGGTGAGGGGACCCCTTTCAGGGAGTTTAGCAACTTCATCCAGGCTGTGGAGCGAAGGTGAGTCACATTAGGAATTTGTCATAGAGACTGTGTGTTTTAAAAACATACCCAGAATGGATTCAGCAAAGGCCCATCAAGCTATGAATTTTGGTAGTTGGGTGTCAAATGCAGAATGTCCTCAAGCCAATAATATGAATGTTGTTTGTGATGGGACAACCTCTTCTGCCTTGTTATACCTCACAATGTTTGCCCTATTAATATCTGAAATCCCCCAAATAATCACTTTGAATATGTATCCATTCCATATAACAATGTTCCTCTTTAGAGGTGTTGGTGCCATGGAGATAGTTGCTATGGATATGAAGCTGAGGGGGATGTACATCGCCAGGCAGCTGAGCTTCACTGGCGTCACATTCAAGATTGAAGAGGTTCCCCTAACTGGCCACTACATCAAAATGTACAACAAGTCTGTGCGCTTGGTAAGGATCGGTGGCCTAATCCCAATCCCTAACACTGCTGTTTCCCTGGCCTCTTCAATAGGCTGTTAAATAGTTTGAACCCTGTACCTCTTTCCACTTTTCAGTGGGTGGCTGCACGGGAAAAGTTCCAGGCTGCCGCTAACCTCATGGATGCAGAGCAGCGGATGAAGAAGTCCATGTGGGGTCAGTTCTGGTCGGCCCACCAGAGGTTCTTCAAGTACCTCTGCATTGCCTCCAAGGTCCGCAGGGTGGTGCAACTCGCCAGAGAAGAGGTCAAAAACGGAAAGGTGGGTGGGAGGGTTCAGAAGGAAAGAGATGGGATTGTTATTCCTGGATTTTTCATTCTGATTTCAGACGATCAGGAGTACTGTCCTGTGAGTACCATTAAATTCTTAGATAGTGGTTCTAAGCTGTTGTGGTTCCTTTGGTTGGTTTGACGAGAGCTGACTGGAGTTCACCAAGTCTGTGTTTCTATCTCTCTAGTGTGTGGTGATTGGCCTTCAGTCGACAGGAGAGGCCAGGACACTAGAGGCCCTGGAGGAAGGAGGCGGAGAACTGAACGACTTTGTCTCCACTGCCAAGTACGCCCCCCCCCCCCCAGATCGTAACACCCGTGATATGTACTAGTATTATGTACATTTTGTGCTGTTTTGCTACATGCTAATGCCAGGTGCATTCTAGTTCTACCTGCAGTACAACAAGGTCATTTTCTCTCTTGCCCTTTCCCAGAGGTGTTCTGCAGTCCTTGATAGAGAAACACTTCCCTGCTCCAGACAGACAGAAGCTATTCAGTCTGCTGGGAATCGACCTCTCTGCCAAGAAGACCCCCTCGCCCAGCGAGCCTGCTGCAGAGCCCAAGGGCAAGAAAAGGAAAGGTACTGGATGCTAACAGACATCTGTAGGAACTGGCAGGCAGTGGGTCTAATGGAACAGTGATGAGTGGGACCTCTGTTTTGGTTTACTTGTTTACTGATATAAAGAGATCTGTACTGTTCATGTTGTGAACATGAATCGCTCCATTGTTTGTGTTGTATACTGATTACTTATCACTCCTCTCCCGACAGGTGCTGAGGTAAAGAAGCCTCAAAAGCGGAAGAGAAAGTCTGGTGGTCTGTCAGGGAGCAGCTCAGACGACAGCGAATCCGAAGAGTCTGACAAGGACGACGTGGAAAGCGACGACAGCTTCAAGTCAGTCAGCTCGGGAGATGATGATGACTTCAACCCCTTCAAGGATGATTCCAGCGAGGATGAGGAGGATGGTGAGCGAGGGAGTTTGAGGGTTTAGGCAGTAGTTAATGGTGTTGGTTACGCTCTTATTCAATACAATTTCCAGGAAATGTATTCATATTAACTCAGTCACATAACCGAATAGCATTACAAATTAATCCCTGAGGTAGCTGTCACCAAGTCAATGTTTGAAAATAAAACCAATCCAGTTGAACACAATGCTAGCCATTTGTAATGTAAGGCAAGGGTGGTGTGCCTGGGGATGATTGTGGAGTTGTTTTACAAATGGATGATTACTACCTACCAAAATTTCGTGTTCATTCCATGTCTCCTTCAGACCCCTGGCTTTCTGGAAAAAGGAAAGAAGGGAAGAAAGGCAAGGAGAAGAAAAATAAAAAGAACAAAAAGAAGAAAAGCATTGACCCAGACTCCATCAACAGTGCCTTGTTAGCATCTGGTCTGGGCTCCACCAGGCCTGCTTTCACCGCCCCCATTGTCAAGACCTCCAGCGCCCCGGCCGTAGGTGAGTCAGTAGCCACGGCGCCCCGGCCGTAGGTGAGTCAGTAGCCACGGCGCCCCGGCCGTAGGTGAGTCAGTAGCCACGGCGCCCCGGCCGTAGGTGAGTCAGTAGCCACGGCGCCCCGGCCGTAGGTGAGTCAGTAGCCACGGCGCCCCGGCCGTAGGTGAGTCAGTAGCCACGGCGCCCC
>JACXGI010002653.1:0-19634 GCA_016801175.1 Esox masquinongy
CTTGCATACGTCACTGTTAGCCCAATCACAGACGGTCACCGGCTAGAGAGTCCAGATTGCGTACATTCTGCCACTTCTAAGGTGAAAACAACCTTTACTCCTGCATCATTATCCACCTGGTTATCTGACACCGCATGGTGATCTAAACCCCCCCCCCCCAGCAGCTGTTTGGGTAGGCCGTGTATGTCGTGGCGCTAAGCTGTGGCGCGACGATAATATGTGACTGGTTAATAATTTAATAGTTATGAATTATTCCACTGGATGGCATGTGTTCGTGCAGCGCGGTGTTCTATCGCTCTGCGAGTTATTCTATATTTAACCTAACGGTCGGAAGACTGGCTCCCCTCCCCTTGTGGCTTCATCTGCAAGTGATGGTTATGTCCCTTTTATTCTCCTTTTTAATTACAGAATTTGGTTCACACATTCTTTGTTATATACTATGTTTCCTTTGGCGTGGCGAAACCCTTCCTAATCCCAACACAATGTTTAAAAAAAAAAAAAAAAACATTATTACAGAGCTTGGCACTCCGCATTTAAGGATTCTCTACAGTTTTTACACCTTTAAAGACATCCAGGTCACTGCCAATGCCTAGCCCGGTAGGTCGTGCGACTCTGCGAGAGAAGAAAGACAGTGAGCGCAAAACTGGAGGAACACGTTATGTTATGGTGAGAGCGAAGCAGAGTACACCTGGTTCTACTCCTGTCGCCAGCAGAGCCTGAGTGGGTCTCACTGCCCGCCGCAGTGGCTGGCATCGCCAGGGTAACAGGATCGTGATCAAACTGCTGATGCCCAGTTCTGTCAGAGGGGGGCAGTCCAGGCAGAGTGCCGCCCTGTGGGATTCAGGAGGACCTCCCGGCTAGCTCCAGCCCCCAGTCCAATGCCGCATGCTAAATTAAATTAATGCACATCGGCTTTGGCAACAGGCATTAGTATACATTAGTATTGGATTGTGCAGCATGACTCTAGATGGACAGTAAACTTCGGTGATCATTCAGCATTAAATTGTCATATCGATAGCTGTTGCCCCAAAACCACATGTTCTTGGACAGTGTTATCAGTTCTTCAGTGCATGGTCAACATCAGTTTCCTGGACGGTGTTATCAGTTCTTTAGTGCATGGTCAACATCAGTTTCCTGGACGGTGTTATCAGTTCTTTAGTGCATGGTAAACATCAGTTTCTTGGACGGTGTTATCAGTTCTTTAGTGCATGGTAAACATCAGTTTCCTGGACGGTGTTATCAGTGTCTTATCCCATCTGTCAGATATCTGCTGGAGTTGGCCACTCAGACTGTACACAGAGCTGATCCCTTCTTACAGATATCTACTGTAGCTGGCCTCTGACTGTACACAGAGCGGATCACTTCTAACAGATATCTACTGTAGTAGCAGTTACTATAATTTGCTTAGTCAGTAGGGCTCTGTCTCTGGGGGTATTGGTAATCTCTGACAACTTGACTTACCTTCCTGGAGGCTACAAACAAAATGCCGTTTAAAACAGCCTAAAAGTCAATGAGCCCTATTTAAGTTCCACCTATTTAACTTAAGCAACTTGATTTGAATTTCACTTTTTTCTCCAGTGCTGGCATGCCGTCATAGTGTAGTACTGTTTTATGGTGGAGAGAGAGAGCGAGGAAGAGGCAGATAGAGACCGCTGTAGTGGTCTCTCATGTCTAGTGAACAATTTATGAATGCAAAGTAAAAGCTGTCTGTTGAAACAACAACTCCATATTCAACTTCCAATTTCACTATAATACATTTTGTCCGTTATATATAATTTTATTTTTTTCATTTCAGGCCACAATCGGAATAGACTTCCTGTCCAAAACCATGTACTTGGAAGATCGGACGGTAAGTAGCTCACAAAATGGGCGTCATCAGCTCAGCATAAGACATGAGGGGTCTCTCCCAAACACCACTCTATTCTCTATTTAGTGCACTACTTTTGATCAGAGTGACGTGTGCCATCGTCAAAACTAGTACGCTAACTACGGAATAGGTGTATGATTTGGAGCGTGTAGGGATTGGTGGGTCCTGACTCTTTTAAATTAACAGACATTTGTCCTGAATATCATTGCAATTTATTTATCGCAGGAATGTGGATTGTGAAAACAAACATACACACCAACGGTTTGAGTAGGTGCATAATTCTAAAGCTCAGGTTAATAATCTGAAAACCCAGGTAAATAATCTGAAAACTCAGGTGAATAATCTAAAAACTCAGGAGAATAATATGGAAGCTCAGGAGAATAATCTGACAACACAAGTAAATAATCTGACAGCAGGGTAATAATCTGACAGCAGCGGAATAATATGACAGCAGGAGAATAATCTGACAGCAGAGTAATAATCTGACAGCAGAGGAATAATCTGACAGCAGGGTAATAATCTGACAGTAGGTGAATAATCTGACAAAAGGTGAATAATCTGACAGCAGGGGAGTAATCTGACAGCTGGTGAATAATCTGACAGCTGGTGAATAATCTGACAGCAGGTGAATAATCTGACAGCAGGGTAATAATCTGACAGCAGGGTAATAATCTGACAGCTCAGGGTAATAATCTGACAGCAGGGTAATAATCTGACAGCTCAGGGTAATAATTTGGCAGCTGGGTAATAATCTGACGGCTCAGGGTAATAATCTGACGGCTCAGGGTAATAATCTGACAGCAGGGGAATAATCTGACAGCAGGGGAATAATCTGACAGCAGGTGAATAATCTGACAGCTAAGGTGTGTCTGTCTGGTCCTCAGGTGAGGCTGCAGCTGTGGGACACAGCAGGACAGGAGCGCTTCCGCAGCCTCATCCCCTCCTACATACGAGACTCCACCGTAGCCGTGGTGGTGTACGACATTACCAGTGAGTGTGGCGCACACATAGACACAAATACACTCATATATACAGCGCAGAAGTCCTCTGTGTTACCCACACACAGAACCACACGTCTGACGTATTCCGTATTTGTGTTCATTTCAGTAGCACTATAATGTTAATCAGTCCCTGATGATTTGGTCCAGTTGTTTCTTTATTCTCCACAACTCTTGACATCTTTACTGACTACGATCCCACTGAAGCCATCAGCTCCTCTGGTTTGATATGTTCGCGAGGCGGAAGGAGCCAGGCCTCTAACTAACAAACACCCACACACACTCGTGCACACACGCACACAAGCACACAAACGCACCCACACACGCTCCTCTTTAAGACCGTACCCTGGAGAGTTGAACGGTAAACCTATTTTTATTGCCAACATGGCTCCCTTCCCGGAATAATGTGTTTGGTTTCGTCCTTGACGCGAACCAGCACCCTTCTGTCAAATCCTGCGTTGTGCTACCGCACAGCTTCGGGGTTACCATGACGATAGCACAGATCCATGGGCGTGAGACTCCCCATTATGATGTCACAGGCTATTGAATATTACAGCAGGTTCTGGCAGAGGTACATTGATGGCGTTTTCACCAAGGGACAGAGATAAAAAAGTAAAGAAAATGACTAATGCTAAAGCGTTCGTGTGTCTATATGTCGTTCATCAAACCCAGTAGGCAGGGAAAAACAATGTGATAATGTATCATCAATGTGATAATGTATCAACTTTAAGTGCTTCATATGCCTCTGTCAACAGACCTGAACTCCTTTCAACAGACGTCCAAGTGGATCGATGATGTCCGAACAGAGAGAGGAAGTGATGTCATTATAATGCTTGTCGGCAACAAAACAGACTTGGGTGACAAGAGGTAAGAGGTGTTACATTCTGTCATTCCATGCGTCCCAAATTGGACTCTATGGGCCCTGCCCAGCAATAGTGCACGTTGAAGGGAATATGGTGCCTGTTTCGGAGGACTGCTCCTGGATTACCTTTGTTATTTTTTTGGTCTCTGTAGACAGAAACTTCCTTTTACTGTCTGTATTTCCATGGTTACATCAGGTGCAGCAATCCGTGTCCAAAGTCTCTCTCTCTCATTTTTGAAGGGTCTTTGGCGTTCCGATCAAACAGACGTTAGTGTCTACACCGTGTCGGACCGGTTCTGCTTTCCTTCAGTGACCCGCTGTCTCGTCATGCCTCAGAGGAGAGAGAGACACTGAAAAAGGCACAGGGAGTGAGAAAAAGAGAGAAAAAGGGGATAGACAGACTGAGAAAGACAGGGACATTAATACAGGACAGAGAGAGAGGAGAGAAAGAGAGTATAGAAAGAGAGGGGGAGAGATAAAAACAGAGTGGAGAGAAAAAGAGAGTAGCAAAAAGGAGAAAGGAAGAAAAGAGTGAGATGAGTAAAAAACAGAAATTAGAGTTAGAAAGAAAAGGGTTTTATCTAAGCTGAAATGATCTTAAACCTTTTTCAGAGTTCTCTTCTTACAGGAAGAAAATGTTCTATATACCAATCTGTTTCTGAGTAGAGTAAGTGCTACTGATGAGAACGTATAAAAAAAGAATGGGGAAAGGAGAAGGAAAAGGACAGAGTAGGAACCTAGATGGTGTGGGAGGGTGAGATGATGACTGAGAAAGTGGAAGAAAGGGAGAAAGAGAGAAGAAGGTAGGGGGGAACAGAGAGAGAGGGAGTGGGAGGGAGAGAGAGAGATGGAGAGAGGGAGGCAGAGCATTGAACCTTGTTATGATACTCTATTCCTGAGTTATTAAAGTAATGGTCTTCATTGTGTGGATACAGAAAAAACAGCGAAGTTGGGCGAGATAGGTGCCGAGTGGGGGGTGTAGGGCAGAATGATGTTGATATACCGCTTTGAATTGTCATTCTCTGAGGTAATGAATGACACCATATCCTGAACGCTACTTTGATTAGAGCCTTGATCATAAGTAGTGCACAATACAAAGGAAAAGCGTACATTGTTTGGACACAGACAAACCCAAGATGGTGGTAGGCTAGGCTAGGCTAATCCTCGCTAGTGCTGCTGGGCGCTAGGCTAGGCTAATCCTCGCTAGTGCTGCCGGACGCTAGGCTAGGCTAATCCTCGCTAGTGCTACCGGGCGCTAGGCTAGGCTAATCCTCGCTAGTGCTGCCGGGCGCTAGGCTAGGCTAATCCATGCTAGTGCTGCCGGGTGCTAGGCTAGGCTAATCCTGTGCTCCTGCTCCTCCTCCTGCTGATAGTCCCAATGGCATGTTGACATCAGTGTCCCAGACAACGCCCTAATCCCTATTTTGGTCGACTACTTTTGACCAGTGTGTTGTAAACAAGTGACCGGTATAGGGACAGTAGGGTGCCATTTGGAATCAGACTAATTGATCGGGAGGAAGGCAGTGTGAGGCAGATGAAATGCTCGCTGAGGGGGTTTCCAGAGTCATGCTAACTGGATCACTCAGTAAACATTGAAGGAAGACTGCTATTACGGCAGATTAAGGCTGTGCTTTAGAGACCGGAGCTGCCTGGCCCGGTCTGGTCTCCTCAGCGGATTGATAAGACCGGAGCTGCCTGGCCCGGCCTGGTCTCCTCAGGGGATTGATAAGACCGGAGCTGCCTGGCCCGACCTGGTCTCCTCAGGGAATTGAAAAGACCAGAGCTGCCTGACCCGGCCTGGTCTCCTCAGGGGATTGATAAGACCAGAGCTGCCTGACCCGGCCTGGTCTCCTCAGGGGATTGATAACACCAGAGCTGCCTGGCCCGGCCTGGTCTCCTCAGGGGATTGATAAAACCAGAGGGCTGGTTGGTAGACCTAGGATAGGGTGATAGGACAGCAGGGCTGGCTTGGCTGGCTGAGTGAATAGGCACCGAGGCTGTTTGTGAAGGGCTGGAATCATTTTACCATGCATATACCGTGCAGGGCACACTCACAACCTATTTAATATGTGTATACCCACTTCCAAGGTATTGGGGATGTGGGGTGGCGGCGTACAAGCTAGTGTCGTTACATACCGACAGACTCCAAACTCTGGCTTAAGACATAAGCACCCATTCCAACACAGCTCCATCTATTTGCCTGCCTAGCAGATGAAGAAAACCACACGGATTGTTCTGTCAATACATATTTACAGTCTGACGACCTGTAGTTAGGGTCTGTACTGAAACATCAGTCAAACCGTGGGGTCCTTTCGTTAATGAGTGTGTGGCATGAAATTTACAGTTGTTTTATGCATATCCCATTCCTTTCCTTCTACCTACCTAGCTTCCCCTCTCCTTCCCATAATTTTATAACTGTCACTGTCTGTAATGAGTCCCATGTCAGGGGGAGTAGCTTCTTGGATATCGTCCATGGAAATTTAATTTAAAGGGATATGTACATGTATTCTATTCTGAGAGAATTTAAAGGGATATGTACATGCATTATGTTCAGAGGGACCGTGGTCCTTTATTTTGTCAGTGACTCGTAGGTACCTTAAGGGGTGTTCATATGTCTTAAAGCTTGTCAGTGCAAATGTGGATAATTTTCTGTGTAGACGTGACTCTGGTACATAATCAGATTGCATAAAGCAAAGGAGCAGAAAGTAAGCACATTCTTATATGTGTGGTTCTGAATTCAGTCTTAACAGGTAGTAATACAACTACTTTTCTTAGTTGGAGATTGGTATCTGTTTAAAACAGATAAAAGCTCAGCTAGCTCAAGTTGCTGAGCATTGTCATGAGGAGAGACGGGATGCTGGTACAGGCTGTTCCATCAAGCTGTTCCATCGGGCTGTTCCATCAGGCTGTTCCACCAGGCTATTCCACCAGGCTATTCCATCAGGCTGTACCACCAGGCAGTTCCAATGGCAGATTCCAATGCATCATGAATACACAGTATTTTAAAGTTTGTTGGTTAAACTTCCCTTTTGCATTTAGGAAAAGATGCATGAAAACATATTCCCTGGGTCAACCCGAAATGCAGTGTTCATTGAAGGGAGACCATCAATACTAAAACAGCCTAAAGTTTAGACTGGGTTTATATTGTCCACTCCCATTGTGTAATTCTGTGGGATGCAGGGATGGGGTGGACAAGTGGAGCAAGATAACACTGAGTCTCTAATCTCCCGTGGGCACATTTTGTGTATAATCACACAGTTGACCAAATTACACTAAATTTAACTTCTGTGTTACAGAGATTAGTCTGTCTTGGATCATGTTGACGCCCGTTCTATCTACTCTTAGAGTCAGATTAGAGTCTCTCTCCGCACAGATGGGACAAGCTTTTTCGGAGGAGCTGCCTGCGAGGACTGGGATCTAGGAAGCTGATTATTGCAGGGGATGACGCTTGTGTTTCTTCAGTTGTTGTTCTTCTTCTTCTCTTCTACGTCTTCCAATCCTTGTTTCTTCTTGTTGCCTCCGTTACCACCTCCACCACAACCACCATTCTTAGGGGGCCTTGCCCAGGTAGAGTGGGCCTGTTTGATTGTTGACGGGGAATGCAGAATGCTGACATTCACAGGCCGGTCCACCGTAAACCGTGCTAATCTCAGTCCCAGAGTATTCGGGCTTAACTGGACGGAGAGTCCGGTGGAACAATGCACTGACCTTTGTCTTAATTAGCCAATGGAAAGATGTTGCGAGGAACCCATATGCATAAGTGGCTTCATCTGTTAACCAATCATTATCCAGCCCACCTCATCCCTAACCCTCCCCACCCATCACAGTCCCCTGATTTGCCGTAATTAAATGATGGCTAATACTTTACTTGTCTACTTTCCTAACTCCCAAGGCCGTCTTTGAATCGTTGATATCCCAGGCTTATATGCGCTGTGTGCAGTGGCTTGGGCAGTGAGAATATTATGTATCCAGAGCAACTCCAGAACTGGGCTGGCCGCTTCTCTTAGAATATCATTTTCCCCCTTAGGCCTATTTCCTTTTCCCTATTCACCACGGCCAGATTAATATCTGTTCTAGACTTTCTTCATGTGTTTCTGAACCCGGTGTAAGTTTTTGTTTCTCACTCCTTTAATGATAATAGTTCAATTTAAATCTTACTGTGACAGACTAGAACTGAAAACATCCTTGACTACTTTTGACCAGAGCCCTGTTGTTGTTCCTATGGAACCTGGTTAGAAGAAGTGCACTATATTGGGAATAGGGTACTGATGGGATTGTCTGTGCTGTGCTAGAGGGAACAGAGAAGCCAGAACATCACCTTGCCAACAGTCTGTCAGTCCCAGGAGTCCATAGATTGCCTCTCTCTATGCCTGTCTGACACTGTCCCTGAAGACCACTGTCTACCTGTCTGCCTGTCCCTGAACAACACCCTCTGCTGTACATTGTTGGTTTAGCTAGCTGAATGGCTAACTGTACATTGTTGGTTTAGCTAGCTGAATGGCTAACTGTACATTGTTGGTTTAGCTAGTTGAATGGCTAACTGTACATTTTTGGTTTATCTAGCTGAATGGCTAACTGTACATTGTTGGTTTAGCTAGCTGAATGGCTAACTGTGCGTTGTTAGTTTGGCTATCTGGCTGGGCTGTGTAGTCAACATAGCCAACTATTTGGCAATTTTCAAAGAAAGATACCTGGAACTACAATATAATAATCCGGAAATCCTCAAAACAGTATTTCTTGAAAACCTGAATATTTTTGGGAACCAGAATGTACACCTTAAATTAAGTACTATTTGGGTCAGTGCAAATAAATGTTTAAATGCATGTACTGTAGAGTCAAATTTAGTGCCCATGTTTTGTGCACCTGACACTGTCTTTCTCACATCTCCAGATGCTCAGACCTGGACTAATTGCATTAGAGTGTAAGTGTAATAGGCAGTAATTAATATGTTTCTCAGACCAAAATATAATTAATCAGCTTCACCATCAGTTAATTAACAACGGTGGCTATAGGGTTAGGGTTGAAGAGGGAGGGAGTGTGCAGGCAGACAGTACTGCTTCATGAATTAATTAATACAGACGCTGTATCTTGATTTTGCTACAGTGGGAAATCAGATCTGTGGCAATGTATGTGGCACAGCTGAGGATCGAGTAGATAAAATGGATTTCGTTCACTCACTTGGCTAAGCTGAGAATAGAGGAGAGATTAATAGATTCACTTCACTAAGTTGGTTCAGCGAAGAATTGAGTAGAGATCAATGGATTCAGTTCATCTAGTTGGTTAAGAACTGGAAAAATAGTGGGAGTGGGATTCGACAAATGCCCACTGTTTTTGACCTGTACGTCCTAATGATCTAGGACACCTCCTATGTCTACAGACAGATCACCATAGAGGAAGGAGAACAGCGGGCCAAGGAACTGAGCGTCATGTTCATTGAGACCAGCGCCAAGACAGGCTACAATGTCAAACAGGTGGGTGACACGTTTTCTCCACAGAACATTTGATTCCAAAAAGAACCTTTTGACTCCACCTATACTGAATGTTCCATCACACCCCGCAGCCTGTCGAAAGACTTTTCGATACCCGCGTGTTGCATTTACAACACATTTCCATAATTTCAGGATGAATCAAGCAGCTTCTATAGGTCCCCTCTGTCAGGTACTGAACTGTGTGGCAAATAGTCAACAACCATGAGCATCAAGGAGCTTTCAGAGGTACTAAGGGACAAAGTTGTGGGAAGACCAATGGGAGGACAGGTATTAAATGATCTCAAGGCCTTAAACGTCCCTTGGTCCACAGCCAAGGAGATCATTAAGAAGTGGAGTTGTGTATGGCAATACTAAGACCCTGTTCATATCAGGCTGTCCATCAAAACTGGAGGACTGAGCAAGCAGGGGACTGATGAGAGACGGTACCAAGAGGCAACTTAGACAGGGCTACGGGCATTTATGGCAACAACCAGTCAAAGGGAGCATTTGAAAACAATATGCAGAGTGCTCCATAAATCCAGCCTGTATTGTAGGGTGGCAATAAGGAACCATTTACTCAAGAAAGCTTACCTGGAATCCTTTATTCATTCCACAGCCATGTGCCAAAATGTTTTGACTTTTTGTCACGAGAAATGCAAATTGTTACATTTCATGCAAACACAGCACATCTCTACTGCGAAGCACAGTGCTGGCACCATCATGTTATTGCAGTATCGTGTTATTGTAGTTCATTGTCAGGGACTTGGGCACTTGTCAGGATACAAGGGAAAATGAATGGAGCAATTTACAGAAAAGTACTCAAGGAAAACCTGCTACCTTCTGCAAGAAAGCTGGAACTGGCACCAGGACAGTTCTTTCAGGAGGACAGCAACCTGAAGTGCACAGCCAGGTGTTAACTGTCCTTGAGTGGACCCGTCAGAACCTCAACCGGAGTACATCTGAGAGTTTTCACTTGAAGATTTCGACTCTTCCGAAGACAGTTGTCATTACTGCTTCCCCTAGGTATTGATCCTGGGGAATGGTGCAATTATGAAATTAAAGTGTCCTGTAGTTAATATGTATTTCAGAGTAATAAGATAATTCACCATAAAAGTTCAGGAGTATGGTTTGTAGATAAGCGGGAAAAGATCTTAATTCAAATGCGTTAAACTTGGAAGCACTCACACGACAACGTGAATAAACTTGAAAGGGGATGTATAATTTCTGAAGTCGCTCTTTCTCCCTATCTCAATATTTTTGTCTCTTTCTGTATTTCTTTCTTTCTACCTTTTTCAGTCTTTCTATCAGTCTATCTTTCAATATTTCTTAGTCTTTTAATCTTTCTAAATATTTCACTCTTCCTCTTTATTTGGTTTTATCGCGCACTTTTGTCCCACCAGTGAACAACTGTGATTCAAAACAAGTGTAGCTTTTATAGTCTGATGTATGACACTGTAACCAGGGGTTACGGCAGAACAGATGATGTACGTGTATTCACTTTTTTTATGAAGGGAACAATGCTGTCAGCCAGTACTGATGCAAACACACGACCCATTCAAGACCCCCCCCCACCATTGTGACCTTGTTCAATTGAGACCAGGGAACAGGCAGCACATTTGAGCTACTCTGAAAGAGCGAGAACAAGAGAGGAAGGGAAAGATGGAAAGAGAGTGAAAGCAATGTCAAGATAGACCTCCATCATAATTTGAGACATACCAAAATGTGAAGGTTGACTCATGCATATGACATAGATGCACACAGCTAACAGAATAGCAGGTCAACTTCACAACAACTAAGAGCATTGAAGCACAAGCTCATATTTACATATCAGACCCAATAATAGGACTTGATGGTTTCTTTATGTCATCCTGTGATCTAGTATATGTCCGAATCCATGAAGGTCATATAATGGCTCTGATTGATTGCTTCTCTGAAGAACAGTAGGCTGTAGCTATCCCTTCAAACCAAAAACACAATAAATGGCCACTCTGACATTTGTCTTGGTGATCTTTGCATCCCCAATGACACGCTATTCCCTACACACTTCTTTAGACCAGAGTGAGCCCCATGGGCCCAAGAAAAAAGCAGTGCACTATAAAGGAAATATGGTGCCATTTAAGACAGGTTACCATAACCTTTGGCAATATGAGGTGATCTGTAACATTGTTGTCACCCTGCCGAGGCCCAGTGTGTCTGAATGGCCCTAACAAGCTAAGGTGTGTTTAGTGCGTCACTGGAAGACATGGATATACTACACAGGGCGTGTCATTCATTCAGCTCCTCCTTCCCCTATGGACACAATCACCTCGCTAAGACTGAATGCTCCCAGTATGCACTGGGCTGCGGCTACAGCTCTTGAACCGGAGCACTCACACGGTCAGTCGGTCGGTCAGTTGACATAGATAAAAGGTTGAATGAAAGTCAGATTGACAGGACCCTCTCTGTTTTACCACTTAGATCTGTGGGGCGATTCTGGGGTCACTGCCCTTCTCATTACGTTCAAAGTCAATTACCGGCAAGCACATCCCTGATCTCCTACATCACAGGAGAAGGACGGATGGGCCATTACAGCCGCAGAACGACTTCCCTGAAGGGCTCTGTTGTACACATTGTCTTGTTAGTCCACCAGGAAGGGCCAGCAGATGTGACTGAGCACCCCATTCTGACAAGTTACAACAAGGAGCTCCATAAAATACAAAATGCCACACTGAAACAGACAGACAAAGCCTGGTTATGGACATTACAAGACTCACAGTGTCCCAATTGTCTATCTTTCTCTGTCTGTCACACGCTCTCTCGCTATCTCACCGTGTGTTGCTCATCTCTCTTTCTCTCTCCCTCTGTCTCTGCCGTCAGTGAAACACAAAGAGGCTTTATTGCTATGGAAAACATTTGTTTGCATTGCCAAAGCAAGTGGAAAATAAGGAAAATGTCATTAAAATAATTAACTAAATGATTAAATCTCAGTCGCTGTTCCCCGTCTCCCCTGCCCCCGCACCCCCAGCTGTTCCGACGCGTGGCGTCAGCCCTTCCCGGGATGGAGAGCATGCAGGAGACGAGCAAAGAGGGAAGTATCCTTTTCCTGCACTCGGGCCTCTACCCAGGACAAGGTAACAGTGATGTCATAGGTAGATGGGCTGATAAAAGGCCTCTACCCAGGACAAGGTAACAGTGATGTCATAGGTAGATGGGCTGATAAAAGGCCTCTACCCAGGACAAGGTAACAGTGATGTCATAGTTAGATGGGCTGATAAAAGGCCTCTACCCAGGACAAGGTAACAGTGATGTCATAGTTAGATGGGCTGATAAAAGGCCTCTACCCAGGACAAGGTAACAGTGATGTCATAGTTAGATGGGCTGATAAAAGGCCTCTACCCAGGACAAGGTAACAGTGATGTCATAGGTAGATGGGCTGATAAAAGGCCTCTACCCAGGACAAGGTAACAGTGATGTCATAGTTAGATGGGCTGATAAATGGCCTCTAAACCACTCAAGGTAAAATCTGCCATGTCAAAGTAACTTCCGGTCGATCTGACATGTTCAGCTTCCAACATGATTGGCCAGGGCACTAATGAGGAAGCACTGACAGCCTCTGTCTCAGCTGCGTCACACTGAAGGTAAACCACCCTGCTGTCCGTTCTAAAGGTCATCCAGATTATCCTCGTCCAATTAAAGCAGCCCACTGCACGGCACGCCACCGGACACCTGGCGGCGGTCGAGCACTGAGGCCTGACGGGCTCAGTTCGGTCAGGATGAGTGGGTGCAGGCTGGGCTGTGCGATGTAGTGACAGGAGGCGTCCGGCATCAGTCATTAGTCCAGGCAGAGCTGCATGCCAGTAGCACTCTCTTCCCAAATGGCACCCTAGTACACTACTTTTGATCAGGGCCCACAGGTTGTGCACTAGATAGGGAATAGGGTGACAATGAGGACAGTCTTTCTCTATCCCAGTCTTCAACCCTTTGTCTTTCATTCTCTCTCATTCTGTCTGTCTTTCTCTATCTTATAGGACTGCGTTGCAATATGGCATGTGTGACAGCCAGTTTGGGATATTAAGTGTCTGTATAGACATTCTTCCCCTCAAAAACCATCCAACCATCCCCTTAACAAGTGACATGCTGTTTCCTGTGTGCTGAAGAAACAGTGTTATCTTTTTGGGAGCTGAATAGAATTTTAGCTACACAGTCTGTCACGGTCAAGACAATACTAGAACATGAAGCTAGTATACAGATGCCATATCTTACAACCCCGTTTCCATACAAGTTTTGACGCTGCATAAAATGCAAATGAAAACAGAATGCAATGATGTGCAAACCATTTATCCCTATATTTAATTGAAAATAGTGCGAAGATGACATCAAATGTTGAAACTGAGAAATGCTATTGTTTTTGGAAAAATACATGGCAACTTTGAATTTGATACCAGCAACATTTTTCAAAAAAGTTGGGACAGGGGCATGATTACTGTGTTGCATCACCTCGTCTTTTAACAATACTCTGTAAGCGTTTGGGAACTGAGGAGGCCAATTGCTATAGTTTTGAAAGTGAAATGTATTCCCATTCTTGTTTGAAATAGGATTTTAGCTGCTCAGCTGTTCGGAGTCTCCTTTGTTGTCATTTTTTGTTTCATTATGTGCCAAATGTTTTCAATGGGTGACAGATCTGGACTGTAGGCAGGCCAGTTTAGCACCCAGGCTCTTTTACTATGGAGCCATGCTGTTGTAATACATGCAGAATATAGTTTGGCTTGTCTTGCTGAAATAAGCAAGGCCTTCCATGAAAAAGACGTGGTCTGGATGGTAGCATATGTTGCTCCAAAGCCTGTATATTTTGTTCAGCATTAATGGTGCCTTCACAGATGTGGAAGTCGCCCATGCCATGTGTACTAATGCACCCCCATACCATTAACGGCTGCTGGCTTTTGAATTGTGTGCTAATAAGAAGCCAGATGGTTCCTCTGCTCTTTAGTCATGAGGACGCAGCTTCCATGATTCCCAAAAATAATTTCAAATTTTGATTAGTCAAACCACAGGACAGATTCCCACCTTAGATTGCCCTAGACAATCTTAAATGAGCTTGGCCCCAGAGAAGGAGATGGCGGTTCTGGATCTTGTTTATATGTGGTCTCTTCTTTGCTTGGTTAGTGTTTTAAATTGCATTTGTGGATGCAGCGACGTACTGTATTCACAGCCAATGGTTTTCGGAAGTGTTCCTGAGCCCATACAGTGATTTCACTACAGAATCGTGTGTGTTTTTAATGCAGTGCCGTCTGAGGGCTCGGAGTTCACAGCCATCCAATATTGGTTTTCGGCCTTGTCCCTTGCATACCGAGATTTCTCCAGGTTCTCTGAATCTTTTAATGGTATTACGTACCATAGATGATGAGATCCCCAAACTTTGCAATTTTACATTAAGAAATGTTATTCTTAAATTGTTGCACTATTTGCCCGTGCAGTCTTTCACAGAGTGGTGAACCCCTCCCCATCCTCACTCCTGACTGACCCATCCTCTCTGGGATGCTCTTTTAATACCCAGACATGTTACTGACCGGTTGCCAGTTGACCTAATTAGTTGTGTGATATTCCACCAGTTTAAGGTTTTTAGCCTTACACAACCTTTCCAGCCTTTTGTTTCCTCTGTCCCAACTTCTTTGAAATGTGTTACTGGTATCAAATTCAAAGTGGGCATATATTTTTCAGGAAACAATAACATGTCCAAATGTTAACACTTGATATTTTGTGTTTGTACTATTTTCTATTGAATATAGGGTTTAAATGATTTGCACATCATTGCATTTAGTTTTAATTTACATTTTACGCAGCGTCCCAACTTCTTTAGAAACAGGATTGTAATTTGATCATCCTGTTCAGTGGGTGTAGTAAAGTGGTGTAGTAAAATGGTGGGTACATTTTCGAACAGAAAAAAATAGCATTTGTGTCCTTGCAAAACAGGTAACATTTCCTATCAAATTTCATGCAAGTTCCACAACACGTTTTCCTGGGTGTAATCATCGGGGGGATAAATTGAACTAATTTCCTTCATTTCTACTGATTACTTGCCATTTAGTTGGTGTCTGAGTCACCTGGCTGGCTAGAATAACTACAAATCTAACTGGGTGAGCTGATATTGGAAGTTGACAGACTGTGACTGACATATTAGACACTCACCCACAGGCAAAGGTCTGTGTATTCTACTAAAGTCTGGTGTATTCTACTAAAGTCTGGTGTATTCTACTAAAGGCGCTCTATAGTACGCTAAGACGCTGAATGCAAACTGCCAATCCACTTATCAAAGTGATAGGCGTTGATGGCAAAAAGGAATTGACAGGCTAGTTGTAGAGCCTTACGGACAGTGTTTTGTGAGAAATGATGGGTTGTCCTACTTTGTGTCCCCAATATTAGTGGTCCCCTCAGGGTAGGCAGGTGGTCCTGATCCCTCCTTGTCTCCTTGATGTAACACAAAGTCTCTGGCAGAACTAGAATCACTCAGGGAAAACTACAGAGACTACTTCATGTAGAAGCATATTGGGCTCAGAAAACAACTGGCTATTTTCAAGGTACTTTACTGATGTCAAATGGATGGTATTTTTAGTGGACTTCTTACTGTTTTCTCTGGCAAACCCATAAATCAAACCCTTTACCAGACTATATATTAGACCCCTATATGAGATCCTATATCAGCCCCATATGAGATTATATATCAGCTCCTATATGAGACCCTCTATCAGACTATATTACACTCTATGAGCCGATTTGGCGGACACAGATTAAGTCTAGTCCTGGACAAAAATAGTCAAATTCAATGGAGATTTATATATCAGACCCTATATCAGACCCACAATATCAGAATATGCATTAGACCTCTATAAGAGACACTATTTCAGCCCCTTTCAGACCCCAAATTAGACCCTATATTAAATCCAATATTGGACTATATCAGATCCTATATCAGCCCTAAATCAGACCGTATATCCCCCACATGTTAAAATCCTATATCCCTACATTACTCCAATATTGGAACCCTATATATCACCCCCATATTATAACCCGATTTCAGATCCTCTATTACTCCCATATTAGACCCCATATCAAACCCATATTAGAACCCTATATCAAGACCTAAAATCAGTCCCATATTAGAAACCAATATCAAACCCTATATCAGAAACCTATATCAAACCCTATATCGGACCCATATTAGAACCCTATATCAGACCTTATATCAGTCCCAAATTAGAACCCAGTTCCAGACCTTATATCAGTCCCATATTGGAACCCTATATCAGATCCATATTAGAACCTTATGTCAGACCTTATATCAGTCCCATATTAGAACCCTATATCAGACTATATAAAACCTTGTATAAGACCATATATTAAACCTGTATATCAATCCTCTTACATCAGAACCTAAATCAGACCGTTGTTTTAGGGCTCATATCAACCGTTTATTTGACCCTTATATCAGACCATTTATCAGACACTTATATAGATGAATTACGGACCTAGGTCAGGGATACAATAAAATGTATTTACAGTGATAAATATTATTATGCACAACTATTTTATATTATATTTTTTTGCCTGTGATTGCCTCTGCTACCAAAACTCAACCAGAAATCGAAATGTTTGTTAAAAGACACAGTTCCTGTACACAACACAAGTGTCAGCAAAGCTTAATCGTGGTCAACAGCTTCTTGGCACCGGAACAGTGTTATCAACCAACAGTGAAGGGCCTATCAGCATAATTTAACCCACTTGGCTGGAGTGCTGTCTGGCTGGTCGCCCCCTCCACCCTCCAAACCGAGGGTATGAAATGAGAAGCACACTGTCAAGTACCCTTCAACATTCACAAGCTCATGCATAGTTATGATGTCTCAGATTTGGCCGATTGCCTTTTTTTCATACTAATGCCGACCAACATGATGGGGTGTCAAAGTTATTTCCTGCGTGGGTAACATCTGGTCTTCAGGGAGACCTGCAGGGGTGCACTTGTGGACCTATGTTTCATGAGCTGAAATGAAAGATTCCGGATATTGTTTATACGCAATAAAAGGTTTTTTCTCTAAAATGCCCTCGAACGACATGAAAATTGTACAGGGACACCTTACGTAGGGGACAAAAAAGGCCATACTAAAATGTTCACTTTTTGTCACACTACACAATTCTACGCGTCTCAAGTTTTGAGTGACGTACAGTTGACATGCACACCAGAATGTCCACCAGAGCTGCTGCCAGAGAAGCCAAACTGGCCTCACATCCTGCACAGACCACATGTAACCACGCCAGCACAGGACCTCCACATCCTACACAGACCACGTGTAACCACGCCAACACAGGACCTCCACATCCTACACAGACCACGTGTAACCACGCCAACACAGGACCTCCACATCCTACACAGACCACGTGTAACCACTCCAACACAGGACCTCCACATCCTACACAGACCACGTGTAACCACGCCAACACAGGACCTCCACATCCTACACAGACCACGTGTAACCACGCCAACACAGGACCTCCACATCCTACACAGACCACGTGTAACCACGCCAGCACAGGAACTCCACATCTGTCACAGACCACATGTAACCACGCCAGCACAGGAACTCCACATCTGTCACAGACCACATGTAACCAGGCCAGCACAGGACCTTTACATCCTACACAGATGAAATGTAACCACGCCAGCACAGGAACTCCACATCTGGCACAGACGATGTGTAACCAGGCCAACACAAGACCTGCACATCTGGCGCAGACCACGTGTAACCACGCCAGCACAGGACCTGCACATCTGGCGCAGACCACGTGTAACCACGCCAGCACAGGATCTGCACATCCAGCACAGACCACATGTAACCACGCCAGCACAGGAACTCCACATCCGGCACATACCACATGTAACCACGCCAGCACAGGAACTCCACATCTGGGTTTTTCAGCCTCATGGACAGTTGATGAAACTGGGTGTCCACACAATTTCTGCACAAACTGTCAAAAACGTCTCAGTGAAGCTCATCTGCATCCTCATCAGGGTTCTAACTGAACCCCAAGGAGAAAATTGTTTTGGCAAAGGAGAAATTGTAACTAACAGTGTAACTTATGCACAAAAACTTGAGAGAAAAATACATTTTTAATGTGTATGGATAATTTGGAGCTCATGAAGCATAACCAACATTATGTGCAGCGTTATACTTTATTCAGTGTGTATTGTTTATGAAATTAGTCTGCTCAGTCTTTGCTTGTTTACAGCGGGTAATTTTCACAGAGTATTGTAGAAGGCAGTGTTACCGCAATACAACACAGGCAGAGTGTCTGCAGGTTTTCACTCCTTCCTGGTACTTGATTGATTAATCGAATTAGTTCATTTGAAAATGTTGGAACTACCCTCACCTGCTGATATAGGTCTTATTATATATTACAAAGAGTTAGGTACTCCAGACCTAGTATGATACAATTCCTCTCTCTAACACTATCAGTACTAGTCTATTAACTATAAAACTACCTCTGCTAGTATATTAACTATAGTACTACCTCTACTAGTCTAACTCTAATACTCCCTGTACTACTCTATTTAACTATAATACTATGTGTTCTAGCCTATTTACTATAATACTCTGTAGGACATATACTAGTAGAGGTAGTGTTATAGCAAGTAGACTAGTACAGAATCTGTACCACTCTACTAATTAGTACTAGTTGAGGCAGTAGTACTACCTCTGCTATGTTTATAGCTACAATACTACCTGTACTAGTCTATTTAATTTTAATACTAGCTTTACTTGTCTCTTTAAATATAATACTACCTGTACTAGTTTATTGAGTATAACAAAATCTGGACTAGTTTATTAGCTATAATGCTATCTGTGCTACTCTATTAACTATAATACTGTCCGTACTATGTATTAACTTTAATACTACCTGTACTAGTCTATTTAACTTGAATACTTCCCTTTCTGTTCTGTTTTCCTAATGTACTATCTGTACTAGTCTATTTAACTACAATACTCCCTCTTCTGGTCTGTTTTTTATTATAACACAATCTGTACTAGTCTATTTGACTACAATACTACCTCTTCTGGGCTGTTTTATATTATAACACTATCTGTACTAGTCTATTTAACTGTAACACTATCTGTACTAGTCTATTTAACTATAACACAATCTGTATTAGTCTATTTAACAGTAACACTATCTGTACTAGTCTATTTAACTGTAACACAATCTGTATTAGTCTATTTAACAGTAACACTATCTGTACTAGTCTATTTAACTGTAACACAATCTGTACTAGTCTATTTAACTGTAACACTATCTGTACTAGTCTATTTAACTATAACACAATCTGTATTAGTCTATTTAACAGTAACACTATCTGTACTACTCTATTTAACTATAACACTATCTGTACTAGTCTATTTAACTATAACACAATC
>JACXGI010002653.1:19734-34948 GCA_016801175.1 Esox masquinongy
TACTAGTCTATTTAACTGTAACACAATCTGTACTAGTCTATTTAACTGTAACACAATCTATACTAGTCTATTTAACTGTAACACAATCTGTACTACTCTATTTAACTGTAACACAATCTGTACTAGTCTATTTAACTGTAACACAATCTGTACTAGTCTATTTAACTGTAACACAATCTGTACTAGTCTATTTAACTGTAACAGTCCCCGTACTAGTCAGTGTACCTGTAATAGTACCTCCACCAGTCTATTTCACACTCAGTTTCTAATGCCGTTGCCTGACGCACTTGATCAGACCTGCCATTTATTTCTGAACTTCCTGGGTGCCCTAAGTTGCGACAGCTCCCAGCTCTCCCCCTCCAACCTCTGCGTTCTGAGTGGCACCGTGCAGGCAGCATTTCTATGGTAACCAAAGGGGATTCATGAGAAATGAATTTAATTCTAATATGGGCATCTTCCTCCTCTCATCCCTCTCTGCTGTGCTCTCATTAATATTTCCACATAAAGCTAGCGGTTGACAAGGTGTGTGCAGGGGCTGGAGATTGTGTGGCTCGCTGGCATTCATATTGGCTTCCCAAATGTCACCTCAGCACTCCTTATATGCAGCACATACTTCAGAACAGGACCCGTTTGGCCCTGTCCTAAAGTACTGCCTCAAATGTGGAATTGGGTTTGGGGTGGAGCCACTGACCCTCTCTGGCCTTGAATGTCCCCATCCAATCCTCTCTGATGACAAGGAGCTTAACACCGTTTGTTGGGCCTGTGTTGTAAGTCCTTCAGGTATGTTTTTTATACTGTCATTTCCCAGACTCAGTATTCAGTTAGGATAATATGTCCCAGAACATATTGTCATCTAGTCCAGTATCTGTTAACAGTGTCTGTCCCAGCTACATCACAACAGGAGAGATCAAGACCTGTCACAAAACAATCCGTACAAAGAAAGTATACAATTAATATAAACAGAAACGCAAGAATTAAAAAATGGCTTCAATAGCTTGTGTTGAAATCATTTTATGTAGCTGTTACTGTCTATCAGTCTCTTACATCAACTGTTTCGTGTTCAAAGGCTGTCTTGCAAGCACGACCCACTTCCAGTCCCCCCACAGCATTTAGATAGGATCAAGATCTGCGCTTTGACTTGACCATTCCACAACCTTACATGTCTGTTTTCAGCCATTCTGTTGTAGCAGCGCTGTGTGTTTTGGATCATTGTCCTGTTGCAAGGTCCATGTTCGGATCAGCTTCAGCTTTTGGACAGATGGCCTCACATTCACCTGAGGACTTCTCTGGTACTCAGAAATCATGGTTGACTCAATCATGGCAGGTTGTATAGGCAAACAAAGTTTGTTTTTGCCAAACGTGTCATCAGGAATTGTGGCAAAACATCTCCACCTTTGACTAATCTGTCCAGAGCACATTATTCCAGTGGTTTTGGTCTTTACCCAGGTGTTGTCTGGTGAACATCGAGTCTTGATATTCATTTTTGAGAGCAGAGGCTTCTTTCCCCCACGGTGTACTTAATTTGTAACATGACTGTAACTACAACATGCATTTAATTTAAAGTGTGACCGGTCTGGGCCTTTAGTTACACTGCAACCCTGTCTCTAATTCAGAGCATTGTTCGTTCCAGACATGGTTCAGTTCAGATAATTACCAGAATCACCATCCCTCTCCATGTTTCAGACATGGTTTAATTTGTTTTAATGGTCCAGGGAGGCTGAAGATGGGGAAAGGAGAGGAGTGGATAGAGGAGCAGGGGAGAGGGATGAGGGATGAAGAGAGCAGGATGAGGAGGTGGAGAAGGGGTTTATGACAGCTCATCAGGGTGATGTATGGAACAGGGTGACACCCCTCTCCTCATCATGCCCCCCCCCCAGGCCCTCTGTGTCTCTGTCCACTTTCTGCCTGCGTCCCAAATGGCACCCTGTTTATTGTGGAGTGCACTACACTGGCCAGAGCCCAAAGGTATAATCAAAAGGGAATAGAGTGACATTGGGGACGTCCCCTGCCTTAATGGAGCAGAGCCAGTGTTGCTATAGTGCTGCCTGGACAGTATTGATCTTCTTACTGGGGGAGGGTGTCCAGGGAGGATAGACAGGCATCCAGGACCAGTCTCACTTTACATGTCAACATTTTAGTCATTCAGCAGACCGTTATCCAGACCCACTAACAGATAGTACCACCATCTTAAGGTGGCCACGTGAGACCACTCCGTGTCATTGTTTAGCAAGTACATTTTTCTTCAGTGAAAGTAGCTATCGAAAGTAGCTATCATAGCTGAAAGGGGCTTAAAAATCCCTAGTTCTCTTTATTAATATTAGGCGGATGTCCTCTATCAAGCTGTAGGGAGTGTATTCTATTCATTTCTATTTCTATGTCGTGTACATTCGGACACAGCTCAGTAACTCTCCGGGCATTTCCGCAGGTACACCTAGATGCTCATATGACGTCCTCCCACAGACTTGGTTGTTCCTCAGGGACGGCGGCCGTAAAAGGCCGGCGTTGCTGATCCTTCCACAGCCCACTGGGGGACTGGCTCGTTACAATGGCCAACATGCACTGACGTTCTGAGTGGGCGAGAATGGGAGCCACAGTCGTGTTTTTTTTACGGACGGCACGTTCCTCGCGGTTATTTTCTTTGATGACGCCGTCGTTCTGTTTACGTTGAATTGACCCTTCAGCCCAGAGGCTCAGCATGGCGTGGAGGGCAGAAAAGGGGACAGATATTTTGGCTGTATTTACGAGGACATTGCCTGTTTGGAATTGTGTGTGTGTGTGTGTGTTGGAGATGGGAGCAGTCGGGGTCATTCTACTGGGTGATTTACTATTGGTGTCAAGGCCTGAGGCATAAAGCTCTGCACTGTTGCTATAGAGCTATCTCTTTTTTTGCTTTAGGTCCTGGCATATAATCAGCAGAGAGGGGGAGAATAGGGGAGGATAGGAGAGGAAGGGGGGGGAGAAAGGAAGGGGGAGAGAAAAGGAAGGGGGAGTGAAGAGGAGATGTGAGGAAAGGAAGGATGGGAGGAGGACTCCCTGTAGAAGGCAGTCGTCTGGTAGAACAGGGTGGTGCATGTTAAGAAGAATAAAAACACCTCCTGGCTCCCCTGGGTGTGTCCAAAATGATGTGTTACCTATGCTCCAGGCTGTATGCACAATGTAGGGAATAGGATATTATTTGGGGTCCCTATCTTTCAACAACCCTGGATTGCTTTCAATTAATATATATATTTCTTTTAATATATATTTAATATGAAACTGTCCAATCCCTCACATCCTCCGTTAAAGTCATCATTTAAGAAGAGACTGGCTGTCCTGCTACCCGATGAGTGTTTTTGACTCCAGAGACAGTGTGGAGCGTGTAATTGTGCTGCCATTTTGCATGGTTTTTGTTCAGTGACTCTGGCCGTCGGGCTCATCAGTAAAACACAAGCAGAGGCGGATCGGGAGTCTGCTGATGAGGCTGTTCTGTAGGTACTCACCACCGGCATCGAAAGGTCAGCGCTCGTCAAAGGTCAAAGCCCTCTGTCACCTTTTATGTCCCCTGGGCCGCAAGGAACAGAAGGGGCAGCGGGTCTTGCTTGCCCCCTCTCCGTTTCCGTGACCACCCAACTCTCTCACTCACTCTTCCAGTGAAGCCTGGGCTGTTCAGGTTACCCCCTCAAAAGTCATGCTCGTACTACTAAATGAAAAACCCAACTTTCCAGTGCCTCTGCTCTGGCCTGAATGTAGAAATGCCTCGGATCCTTTATCTCCTTACTAGAAATGCCCACCAGAGAATGGCTACCTGCCGGGACTCAGTCATGCCTTGTCTGAGCCCTGACTCTTGTTTTTTTTTGTAACTGTTACCCTGTTTTCCTCCTAATTTAGTGAATTCCAATCAGTGATTAAGGCTCTACTTCATTGCCGCAACTCCCAGAGGACTCGGGACAGTCAACGTTGGGATTGTCTTCCCGAAGCACACCTGATGCCATTCCGGAACTTGGGAGGAATGCACTCTCCAGTCTTTTACTTCAGTTGAGTGCACAGACGCCCCAAACCTCCACATCATTCCATGAGTTGAGACAACCATATTCGATCATTTACTTCCCCGATGACTGGACAATGCTGGTCCATTGCATCGCCATCTGTGGGACCGCTGGGATAATCCATGAGCACTGGAAGGCAGTTGCTTAACCATTGCGCCATTCAGGGGCCCCCTGATCAGACTCTTTGTCGGATCGGGTCTTACTTGGACCAGGCTCTCCTTACCTGTGGCTAGTGCAGTTACTGGGGACCGCAAGGCTCATTTTCCATGATGAAGTGTTGTCGGGACAAGGGGATTGTCTGGGGATGTCCAGGAATTTCTGGTGATACCAGGAAGTCCTTCGCCTGACATCAGTGACATACAGGACTTCAGACACACGCACGAAACGCACACATTACAACTGCACACAAACACGCATTGTGACATGTCCTTGGAAACCTTTCTCTGCCTTTAAATTTCTGTGGTCTCCAGGGAGGCCCTCTAGCTAGACCAAAGTCAGAGATCCAAAAAGCACCATATTCTCTCCACAGGTACCCTCTAATGATAAAAAAAAAAATCAGTCACTGTAAATGGGGAATAGGGTGCCATTTGGGACACACTGGAGAAGTAGGTTTGTTTCATGTTATCTGTTTCCTTTGTACTTCTATAAACAGCATCACCACCTAGTGTCATAGAGTTTTTTTATCCAGTTCCACATAAAAACAATACCATTTAATGACAGCAGAAGGCAGTGCAGCTACATCACTGACACATTTTACGGTACAGGTGTCTAGCTATTGGTTTGATAAAAGCCTCAGATTAGATGAGAGACGGACAACATATTTACTTAATCAATTTTGTGAAATATTTTATTTTCAGTATTATGAGTTTTGTATTGACATTATGAAATTATGTTTTTCATATTCCTGACACTAAACCTCCAAAGTTTCCTTAACCCTCTTTTCCCAGTGATTGACATCAAGTTGGACAAACCGCAGGAGCCTGCAACTACTGAAGGCGGGTGCTCCTGTTAATCCCAACTCCGGATTGGGCGTCTTCATCCACACCACGTGCTTGTTGTGTTGCTTCCTATTGGTTAGCCTCCAGTTAAGTTTTCAGATTGGAATTTGGCCTCTTTATCTGAATGTTGGTCATCAGTTGGAAACTAGCTACATACATTTGAGTTGTAAAATAGTGTACTTTATTAACGAAATTGCCAAAAAGTCTTAAAAATTCACAAAATGATTTACAAAAATCATGAACAAAAATCCCAAACGTGTATAATAGTTTTTTTTGGAAAAAAGTAGAACGGTAGACTTTCTTTTTATTTTGTATTTTTGTATAATGAAAGGAAATGCTCTGAAATGAGGCAGATGAAGTTGTTCAATCATTTATGGCCCAAATTGCACCCTACACCCTTTATAGTGCACTCATCGTAACTATTGTCCTATGGGCTCTGGTCAAACTTTGTGCACTATATAGGGCATAGGGTGCCTTTGTGATGAGAGGAATAAACTAGATTGGGAAGGGCAGTCCAATGGCTGGAGAGAGGGAGAACTGCCCAGTAACGTTTGACTGAGTATCTAATGCATGCATGCCAACTGTTCCTTATTTCAGTGCTTGTGCCCTGTCTGCTGTTGTACACAGTCTGTATATCTAAATGCTCTTAACTTACACACGTGACTTAACGTACTCTGAAAATATCATATTCTTTTCTTTTTTTTTTCACAAAATGCTGTGAGTGACACTGGATTTGTATACTTGAGTTTACTTTAGACCATCTTCCGTTGTCCACAGTGTGCCCCCTGGTGTAAGTAAATGTACACTTACACTTTGGCAACTGTGGAATGCAGCCATCCATAGGAGGGCGAATTGCCAAGCATTGTCCTCACCGAAGTCCATGTTCATGCTGCCAATTCCACCAGCTAGTTACCACTGCTCTAGCTATGGTTACCATTGCTGTAACTAGCAGGTTACCACCGCTGTAACTAGCTAGTTACCAGTACTGTGGCTAGCTAGTTATTACGGCTGTACCTAGCTAGTTATTTTGGCTGTACCTAGCTAGTTACCACTACGGTGGCTAGCGTGGTTTTCTCATTCTCCGTGCAGTGTTTCTGTCGCAGGCTCTCCCCGCTCGCCGCCACCTCATTCTGCTTACTGCTTCCGCACTGTGTCATACTATCTTTCTCATTGTGATTATGGATCTGCTCCAAATCGCACCCTACTCCCTATTTAGTGTACCAGTTTTGGCCAGGCCTGGTTCAAAAGTAGTGCATTATGCATGGAATTATTGGGATTGATTTGGGATGTATACACTGTAAATGAGCAGTGTGGAGAGAAAGCAAGTGTGCAAAATAGAAGCTGTCACCTCACCTCCTATACAGGAACTCATCTTCTCCATAACGTTCCTGTCAGTGTGATCATGTGGAAAATGCTAATTATTATTCACATCATAAGAGTTCAAAGAGTACCCTCATCTTACCCAGAGTGTCCAGCTGTTTGTGCTGTTTTGCGAACCCCATGTCACTCATCGTCGTGCCAATAGACTTCAATAGAGTTGTCGAACACAAATCAGTCTGGCCCCAGGCTAGCCTGGTATCTGGTGAAGGCGTGAACATAAATTACACATTCCTGTCAAACAATCAATGAAGAAAATAATGATTTGCACATGAAGACCTGGCAGGTTATCATGAAGTTCCTCATATGTAAATATACATCATCCAGAATGTTTATTCAATGACTGCTTCATTGCCATTCAAATGATGTCATACTATGATTGGTCCACTTCCCACAATATTATAATTAACTTCTTTGCTGCCTGTGTTTCAGCTGTTTTAAAAAGTTACTACTACTGAAGTTGCCATTATGCAATGTTAGCTTTTTTATAGGTTCATAGTGGATGTCGATTAAACTGAATTAATCTGGTCCTGTTTTTAGCACCAGGTGACTTACTGTTCTGGTATTGTGTTTAACCATTGATCAGAACAAATACTGCTTTTATTTTGAAATGTTAACTTTTATTTTATTTAATTTTTTCATGTGATACTCTTATTGCACTTTTTAAGGACATTCGTTTGTGAGTTAGTGGAAATCTAGTCTTGTAGTCTTACAAATCACTGTAAAGGTTAGTATTAAAGTTTAGTGTAAAGTTAAACATTTGTGACTATCTTGTTCATGTATCTCCTAAAAAGAGAAGCACACCCTATACTGGTGAAACATTCAGTCCTAACCCGCCTAATGAGCCAAAAACTAGTCAAGTTGGAGGCAATGAGCCATGCCAGAATATACCTTTTCTGGACCATCTCTCTTCTTAGAGGACTGTGGAATTGTAAAAACGATAGTTGAATCCCAAATGTCAGAAGACCCAGAAAAATTCCTCAAAGTAAATAAACCTCAAGGTATATATTAGTCTCATCTCAAAGCTGCTCTATTGCCTGAACTGGGTTATAAGACAAATATAAATTTCATATGTGCAGACTTTCACAGGACTATACATTTCCAAACGATGATACTCCTGAGAGAAACAAAGAGTAGCAGAGACAAACAGGAACTATGGAGTAGAATAGCCTCCAGTCAGCCAAAAGGCACCCAATGAAGAAAGATTCACCTACTTAATCATACTCTCAGAAACCCAGCACCAAAACTGGAGAATGTTTTAGACAGTAGTAGGCCAGCATGAAATTGTGAAACCACTGCATTTTTACCTTCTGAGGTATTCTTCTGTCTCACTCTTTCTATGACCCTGGTGCCTAGGAATGTATTGCTCTCAATGTGCTGACTCACTGTAGACTGTTGATATGTAAGGGAAGGGGGGGGTATTTATTGATTAATTGATTGACTGATTAATTAATTGATTGATTAATTGCCATGTACACTTGTTGGTATTTCTGTTGTTGTTTTCTTTGTCAAAGATGTGGGTATAGCACTCTTCGTCCCCCACTGTAATACTAGAGTCGGTGTCACAATTCTGAGGTAGAACCATGTTTAAATGCTGACGGAACCATGTTTAAATGCTGACAAAACCATGTTTGAATGCTGACGGAACTGCGACATCACGTCAGCGTTGAGATAATATCACGTCCCCAAAGGAACCCTGATCTCTAGCGTGGTGCACTGTTTCTAACTGGGGCCATTATTAATGCTCTGAACAAAGTGTGTGTACTATACAGGGAACAGGATGTCGTGTAGGAATGCCGGTGTGTTGTGCCGAGTTGAGACTGGAGGCCCTTGATTGGGCGTGCTGTACTGTGTATCCTATAGTCTGTCTGCAATCACAGCTCTGGGAAGGTGAATGTAGGACTTGTGTAGAAATACAACCTATAGAAGGGACCTAGCCACTCTTTGCTCCCTACACCTGTCTGCCAGTCCACCCTTTATGTCATGATTGAGGTGAATGGCGAGGTCCCTTCTACAGATTTTATGTCTACAAAAAGACCTGGTTTGTTAGGCAATTGGAGCAGAGCTGGCTCTCCATTCCCACTGTATAGAGATCTAGCATGTCTTTCCAAAACCATCAATAAACACGTCTTATTATCTGATTGTGTTGTTCTTCAATTTAATAAATAACTAAAAGATGCATTCTGGGATTTTTGGCCACTGGTTGTGAAAGTGGTGTTGTGGAGCCGAAACAGGTCCTGGAAAATTGTGCACAATGTCATGTATGTGCCGGAATGCCACGGGATATCTGAATGGTGTCCAACATCGTGGCTGTTTTCTTTTTTTTTTACAGGCGTAGATGACTAAAAGAAGCATTGGGATCTGACTGGGATCAGGTCTTATATATTGTAAGCAGGCAACATCAGAACGAGGTCAGGTCTTGGCACTCTTGTTAGAACCGGTATAAATGGGACATGCAGTTTTCTGTGGTGTATGAAAAGCGTAGTCCTTAACGGTGGAGCTGCTGTTGTTCTGATCTCGTCCACTTACTCACCGTGCCCGCTATAGTATATGGGTGGAGAATAATAAAAGACCAAATTCGATCAGTGTAGACACAGAAAACCACCAAGTTAGCAAAATGTTATAAACAGATATATAATGGATAGCATACCATTACTTTAATTGACAAAAAAGCTTTTTTTCCTGTCAGAATTAGTTTAATACATTAATTTAAGTGTAAACATGGACAATGACTATCAGATACTGCAACAGTCATCAAAGCATTATATTCTAGACTCCTATTGGAAGGCTGAGAAATATGACATTGTCACAAGCATCAAAGCAGATATTCAGATGAGCGACTTGTAACACTTCACTCCTAGTGTCACACACAGCATGTCCAGGGGTTAGCATCGTGCTATTACAGAAATTACCCATAATGCTGTCTTCTGATTTTACCTCATATCACTGAGTTTCCATGTAATTTACACACTACATCAGCAGCATTACATGAACCATAACTACGGCATACATATTTGGCCAAAGGCTGAGAAATGTTACATAAACCTTTAAACACGTTAAAGAACTGTATGAAGTTTCATTTCATACAAGTATATGAGGGAAATTGCTTTAATCCCAAAGCAAATTCTGCTCCATAAAAACTTGTGCAAGACCTTGCTTTGAAATGTCAATATGCTATAGAGTAAATCACTCATCTATCTTATTCTGAGGTTAATAATTGATTATTAGCTGATATTGTTTTTATTCTTAATAAATTTAGAAATGGCCAGCTATTAGAGTACACCTTCGGTCATGATAATATTCACACACACTCTTGTCAGTCATAACGTCATCAAATTGCCCACACAAAAATAGGCCTATAGATTTTTTTTTCATTGATTGTAATTTTCATAAAGGTACATTTGCCTGTTTTTTCCAAGCATTTACTATGTCTCCTCTATAGGCCTAGCTAGATGTCTGTACGGTATAGTCAATGGATCGTGTCACTGAAACCACAGTGCCAGCACACATACTGATCTTATGCACTACCACAGGAATCTGGCTGCTAGGCAGATCATTTCGGGTGATGGTCAGTTTTGGGAAAACATCAAGAGACAATAAGCAAATCATTCTATATCACTGAGATATAATTAATTATTTACAACTGGTACGACCGGGTTCTTCTCCAGGTAACAACTGCATACATCTGGAACACCCCTTAAACTTTCACCCAACAAAATGCAATAATGGTTTACATTGTCTGTTGGTTCCTTTGTAAACACAACGGTTGAGGTGTTTGATCAATATTCTTTTCAAATGTTTCTGAGTTAATACAGTTTGTAGCGATGGGTAACACTTTATTGTGGATGCTCTATAGATGACCAGTAACATTTCAACTAACGTTCTACTAACCCTGACCCTAACCCTTATTCCAAACCTAAACCTAACCTTAGCAAGCAGTTGCTTATTAACATGTATTATGTTGATAGTATGAATATCTGTAGAGCACCAACATGAGGGCCTCTAAAGACAGCGTAACATCGATTGGTTCAAAACATTATCTAATCTGGACGAGGTGTAAGCGACCTGTTATGGAACCGAAGCAGAACCTCAGAGGCCATGGCAGGGACTGTTCGGGTCGCAAAAGTGAGTGAAAGGTCTCTTACTTCCCAGACGTTCAAGGCACTGCCAGCAAAAGGACTGGCCACATGCGAAACAGGTCATCTTGTTGCAGCCACCATCCTTCTGTAGGGAGAGAACACACAGCACCGAGAGGTGAAACATCGCGGCCCGGCCATGTGACAGTAAAACCAGCTGCCGGTAGAGCTCTTACCTGGATGACGGCACCACAGGAGGGACAGTTCTTACCTGGATGACGGCACCACAGGAGGGAGAGTTCTTACCTGGATGACGGCACCACAGGAGGGAGAGTTCTTACCTGGATGACGGCACCACAGGAGGGACAGTTCTTACCTGGATGACGGCACCACAGGAGGGAGAGTTCTTACCTGGATGACGGCACCACAGGAGGGACAGTTCTTGCTGTTGATGTCCTTCCAGGTGATGGTCATGGCCTCCTCCACCACCGACTTCAGGATGTACTTCCCGTATCTCTTATCCAGCATCCGTTTCCTCTCCCTGCTGCCCGTGTGGTAGTCTTCCCATAGGGCCTGGAGACCAGCTACACAACGGAGACAGAGAGGTTTCTCACTGTCAGCAACCACTTGGATACCACACTGGTGCCCTGGTCGTTCACCACAGCATGTCGTTATGTATCCCCTCTAACCTAACCATTCTCTGCTTAGAAATTCACAGTAGCATGGAATGGTTTCTCATACCCTCTGATCGAGGCAGGTCAGCGAAGGAGGAATCGGCGCGGGTCGTGGTGGTTCCTGTCAGCTGACACCTGAAGGTGCCGTGGTAGGTCTTACTGCAGAGTGTGCAGAAGGCGTAGCGGCACTGGGGGCAGACGGCGGCCGTGCTGTCCGGCTCCAGAATCACTGGGGAGGCACAGGTCGGACGAGGGCAGTACTTAACATCAGCCATGCGGTCCAGCGTGGACTGGAGCAGGAGGCGGTCGTAGCGGGTGAATAGCTCCACCCCAACCAGCTGCTTCACCTTAAACGACAGTTAATTCCCTGGGTTAAGAGACAGGTCTGATATGTTCATGTGTATCAGTCATCTCAGACGAAATGGAAGTGGGAATGCTATTTAGAAGCGTAATACCAGTCACAAATCTGACAGGATTTTACTACTTAATACTTTCTTGAAAGATAAAATATTATGAGGTTCTTACAGCCTTTTGATCTTGGGGAATTTGTTTGAAAGGTTGTGGCTATTTTAATTTTATAAACCTGGTTAATGGAGGCGACTTTGCTGTCACTTGGAACATATTTAATTTTCGGCTAAACAAACAATATTACGCATGTGGACCAAGGATGTCAGACATTTGGTTAACAGTGTGTGACGACATGCAGGGTATTTTGGGCCTCTGTAAAAATGTTCTCTGGGAAACAGGGAGATTTGTCTGGCAATCTCAGGATCACGAGATTTTAGGAAATGTCAAGAAATTGGTATTCTTACATTCTTCTCAAGTCAACTTTTTAAAATTAATTTAATATTACCTGTGACGGCGTGGCTGTGGAGCTGCAGTCAGGCTGTGGACACGTCAGGCCATGGATGTTTCCCTCTTCGATCTGGACCGTGAAGAACTCCGACATGCATTCATTGCAGTAAATGTGGCCACACTCTCTGAATTGACTACAGCCTAACCTGCTCATGAAGCAGATCCCGCAGTCGTGCGCCTGTCCATCAAACGCCCTCTGACTTTCCCGCTCATCATAGTCCAGTAGCTGAAGCAGGTGGTCTGTGTCTGTGGCCAACTCTGAGAGGGCCCTGGGGTCCTGGGACAATGCAGCCCCCTCAAAGTACCTAGCTTTCCTGCACACTGCAGCCCCCTCAGAGTCCCGGGCTTCACGGCACACTGCAGCCCCCTCACTGCACACTGTAGCCCCCTCAGAGTCCCGGGCTTCACGGCACACTGCAGCCCCCTCACTGCACACTGAAGCCCCCTCTGAATCCACAGCTGTGCTGCCCATAGTGGAAGTAGCAGCCTGGCTCTGACCACTGACCGGGATCTCCAGAGGTGACTGGATATGCAGAAAGTCCAGCAGGTCGTCTCTGATGAACTTCACCCAGTAGAACAGAACCACACTTCCCACAGTGTCCTGCCATATCTCATCCAAACGCCGGCACACTGCTGACAGCTGAGGCGTTGATAAATGATTACTGTTAATAGTAATCTATCTGTCAATCTGTCTACCGTTTTATCTATCATCTTTCTGTTTATCTATCTAACACTGTTTCTATTTACCATATATACCACCTACCAATCATACATAAATACAGTGCATTCATAAAATTATTCATACATCTTCACTTTTGTTATGTTACAGACTTAAAATGGATTAAATTGATTTTTCCTCATCAATCCCCATAATGACCAAGCACATTTATTATTATTTTTTAGCAAAATTATAAAAAATCCTCCTGAAATGTCACATTTACATAAGTATTCAGACCCCTTTACTCAGTGCTTTGTAGAAGCACCTTTGGCAGCGATTACAGCTTTGAGTCTTCCTAGGTATGACGCAACATGCTTGGCACACCTGTATTTGGGGAGTTTGTCCCGTTCTTCTCTGCAGATCCCCTCAAGCGCTATCAAGTTGGATGGGGAAAATCACTGCACAGCCATTTTTGGAGAGACGTGTCCAATCGGGTTCAAGTCTGGGCTCTGGCTGGGCCACGCCTGCCACAAACTTGCCACTCCTGCGTTGTCTTGCCTCTGTGCTTAGGGTCATTGTCCTGTTGGAAGGTTAACCTTTGTCCCAGTCTGAGGTCATTAGGGCTCTGAACCTTGGCTCCATCAAGGATCTGTCTGTACTTTTGCTCCTTTCATCTTTCCCTCCATCCTGACTAGTCTCCCAGTTTCTGCTACTGAAAAACCTCCCCACAGCATTATGCTGCCAACACCATGCTTCACCGTAGGGATGGTTATTGGCCAGGTGATGAGCAGTGCCTGGTTTCCTCCAGACGTAACCCTTAGCATTCAGGCCAAAGAGTTCAATCTTGGTTTTAACAGACCAGAGAATCTTGTTTCGCATGATCTGAATGTCATTTAAGTGCCTTTTGGTAATCTCCAAGTGGGCTGTAATGTGCCTTTTACTGTTGAGTGGCTTCTATCTGGATGGTTGTCTTTCTGGAAGGTTCTTTTACTTTGGGTATTCTCTGGCCTTTCCCATGTTAATGGATGACTTTGGGATTTTAGCCTGTGTGTCACCTTATATTTATACCTCAGTAAAAGATGATGGATAATGGATGACCAAGAAAGTAAAATCTCAATATACATGAATTAAATTTTGTTCATAAGATTTTCTAGGAATAATAGTGCCATGCATGTTTCTGAATTAAATTATTATTCCTTTATGATGATTTTTTTCTCAACACTTTTTTTAGTCAAGTGAAGGTGAGATTAATGTTTTTTGAATGTAAGATTATGAGGATAATTATATTTTTTGCAGCCTTTTTTGTTCGTATTTACCTTAGTATATACATGCGATATGACTACATAATCTTCAAAGTATTTAATACATTACCGATCACACTGTACCTGACTATGAGAGAGCCATTGGCAGGTGAGTATAAATTCCGGTGATGAGGTGGAAGGGTAATCACACGGTAGGTCAAAGATCAGTAACAGAGGCGGCAGAAAAGATATCGCGTAGGTTCTGTCTCCTTAGAAACAAAACAAACATGAATAAAACCTGGTTGACACCTGGAAATGCTACTTATATATGTAAAATGACATGTATTTGTGACCTATGACTTGTTATTGTGAATGTTTATTGTATTGTTTACAAGTGAAATAAAAGAACACAAAAAATAACACACCCGGAAATGTCAGTTGATACAGTCAAATAATTAATGTTTTGTCAACTTATATTTTAGCTCCAATAGAAACTAATAGTGATAGTGAGTAATTCTGATGGTTTCTGAGTTGTAAGTTGACGTGATTTTAAAAAATTACAAAATATTAATTAAATAATTATTTCAGTTCATACCCGCTTTCACGCTGAAGTCCTGAGGTAAATCCAGAGAGACACGGATTTCCCCACCCAAACCAGCCCGAGCGAATTCTCCCTGACTATAGATACTCGCCAGCGCTAACAGTTCATCCTCCTGAGCTTCAATGTCTCGATCGTTCATAATACACTCTTGCGTCAGTTCAATATTCAAACGTATTATTATAGCTTATGTTAACAGGAATAATATATACCAACAATAGAGAACGTCAGTCGATTTGGCTCAGCTATGGTACAACAAAAGTGTTTAATAACTAGACAACTTATATTACTGATATGCAATGCCCATCCCATAAAGCGGGGGATTCCGGGTGAGTCATTTCAGCACACGCAACATCCGACTTCACTTGGAAATAATTTAGCGGCATCCTAATTTGATCCTGTTTAGTCGATAGTCGGCGCTGTTTACCTGTATTTTGTGAGAGAGCTCGAAACAACAGCAAACATCGCTCACTATCGGACAAAAGACAAGCAGCATTCTTTCCCGGTTTGTCCAAACACCTTGTTTTCTTCTGTTCGAAATCTCATTCGGAAATTGTAAACAATGCTAATGGCCTTTTTGAATAAATTAAACACATCCCGGAATTTCAGACTGTTATTTTAGGATGTTGACCTATTTGGTAATATCACAAAATTGTAATTATTATAATAAACCAAAGACTAGATTCAGATAAGCTCCGGGCTTCGGTCAATC
>JACXGI010002653.1:35048-65280 GCA_016801175.1 Esox masquinongy
TAAACAGAATAAAGTTTCATGGTTTATAAAGGATGATGTTCCATGAAGACTTGCTTCCTGGTTAATAAAGGATGATGCTGTTCCATGAAGACTTGCTTCCTGGTTAATAAAGGATGATGCTGTTCCATGAAGACTTGCTTTCTGGTTAATAAAGGATGATGCTGTGCCATGAAGACTTGCTTCCTGGTTAATAAAGGATGATGCTGTTCCATAAAGACTTGCTTCCTGGTTAATAAAGGATGATGCTGTTCCATGAAGACTTGCTTTCTGGTTAATAAAGAATGATGCTGTTCCATGAAGACTTGCTTTCTGGTTAATAAAGGATGATGCTGTTCCATGAAGACTTGCTTCCTGGTTAATAAAGGATGATGCTGTTCCAAGCGGACAAGTTTCCCTTTCCTTTTACGGTAGCAGATGACTCAGCCCAACAGATTAAGGACATCTACTATAACTATAAACTATAATTAAAAAAACACCTGAGACATGCACGTTAAGCAGTCTCACAGCCTCATAACCCACCTGACATTATGTTTCAGCACGGCACTCTAGTACCATTAACTCAGGCTACAACACCACTGCATTAAATATTTGCGTATCTTTAATCCATGGCGGCCTTCGCAGACAATGAGGTAACCCACTGTCGTCTGAAGACTGACTGAAATCTCCCACTTCTGGACGGATTACTATGTGTTTGGCCAGAGCCATGTGTAGGGTTAGCCAAGCTATTTTACAGGTGCTTGGTTTTTAAATGTGAGGTGTAAAACAAGACAGTTTGCATGTTGTGACGGGCCCTTGGTGATTTGACTGTTGCACACAATCTAGTCCAACAGGTATACAGAAACCCAATTTTTTGTTCTGTCGCACAGTCGCACAGGCAGTTTCTTTTGGGTGGAAACTATAACCTGTTTTTCAAGAAACACGACAGAGCAGCATTCACAAATCTAGCTTACACGTGCACAACACAAGGCAGAAAAACACGTTAATGCAATATGTAAAATTGCAGGGCAATTATAGCATTGTAAATATTCCAGTTAAGCAACGTTTCCTTGGGTATTAGGCAACTGCATCAAACAATTAAGCCTCAACAACATGTTTATCTCTTTATCCACTGAAGTTCTCTATGAACACCTGGTACTGTGTCTGTCCATAATGTGTTAGCAGGCTGTTATGTTATGAGTAGGCTACTAGGAGGTTGTGCAACCAAGACAGGAGGGGAAGCTACTCTCCATGTTGTGCCTACAGACCAGCTTATCTCAGACCTGTTGGCCAAAATAAAATAACATTAGTATTAGTAGTGGTAACATGATGGAGAACAGTGATGTTGATAGGGGACATGGAGAAGACGTCAGCCAGCAGATGTGCCCACATTGTCACACTGTCACAATCTGGGCCCAATGTGGGTAAATATTTTGGCCCCATGTTAGCAGTTCATGGGCACAGTGTTTTAATTTTTGCACCTTTGCTCCACGTTGGCGCCCAAGACATTTGCCCTGTCTGGGCATCCCATATCTGGTGAAGACAGACCTCAATTTTTCTGAAGTTAGCCCAACTTTTCCCAAAAAATGGTATTTAAGGGCTGCCTACTGTGGGCAAGTCTGTGTTGGGTTGGTGTAAGCTAGTATTTGTTTGGTTGGTCTAAGCTAGTATTTGTTTGGTGAAGGCTAATCTGTGTTGGGTTGGTGTAAGCTAGTATTTGGTTGGTTGGTCTAAGCTAGTATTTGGTTGGTGAAGGCTAGTCTGTGTTGGGTTGGTGTAAGATAGTCTATGCAGAAGACTCTAAATCCAGAGTCTGAGGTAGAGACAGAAAAATGGAGAGGGAGATGAGGAAAGAGAGATAGGGAAAAGGGAGTGAAGAAAGAAAATGAATAGTGACCCGATTTTGCTTTTATAAGATAACCGGTGACTGTTAGAATTTAAACTGGCTTGTCTGACCAGTCAAGTTACTTTCCAATCAGATTTTCATCCCATGCATGTGATCTCACTTACCACTGCTTTACAGAGGTGATAGAATTGGGGATGTCCAGCTCCTGTGTCACCACAAAAGAAATCCTTAAATATAGAGTTAACATTAGTCAGGGGGGGTTCACTCCAGCGTCCACAGTTGCTACAAACTAGTCAGTTTTGAGTTGGTGTAGACTTGTCTCTGTGGAGCTGGTCGGATGTCACAGATACTCTCATCCTCACACGACCTCCACAGTACCGTGTTTTGTACACTGGTCAGTGCCTTCGTCTGGCCTCCGTCTTAATATCCCATTGTCTTGACATTGGTCAATGTCAGCTAAGACAGATTAAAAGCTCCTTAAAGACAGATGGTGACGGTTTCGTTTATACCCTCACCAACAATACTGATTTTGAAAAAAGATTTGTTTTACACATAACAGATTACAGAGGACCCCCGCTCTCTGCTGTTATGTCATTAGGCAATGTTTCAGCTTTGCGACTGAGGGACATAATCTAGAAGGTTCCTTTAAATGAGGCCATAAATATGTTGAGCATCCGAGAGATTTTCTTGGTTCAGTGTGCTTATATGTTATTACACATGACCTGCCTAGTCATGGCTATGCTCGGCATTTGCCCTTTTTCACATTTTTGATCATTTTCAGTACTCTGTATTTTCCACAGAATCAGGTGAAACAGCCTGCAACCGCATTTGTGGTGCTACAGCCTGGTCTCTAGCTGTTCATGCAGACATTGCTGAGCTGCAACCAACCAGTGCCATAGAAGCATTGTTGGAAATGGATAACCGCATTTGCCCCGGCTTGTGAAAAACAGTAAGGAAACGTTCTTTTGCGCAGTATCATGCCAAATGGATGAGTCCATTTTAGTTTTAATATCCTTCCGTGAAGGATATTCTCTTCCGCGTAGCATGACATTTCCCACACCACCAACTTAGACAGGCTCGGAGAGAGAGAAAGAGAAAGGCTGAGAATGAGTCTGTTGAACCAGATTAGGTGGGGCATATTAACCTGTAACAGCCTGCGCAACTAGTATGACAATCCTCCTGTCGCCTCATTAACAATGACCATGGTTCAGCCCCATTTTAAATTACGCTTACTAACTGTATTCTTCCTGGAGTGGTTTGTCTGTCTAGTTTCCCGATACAGCTCAACGAAACCGTGACACAGTCTGTCTCTAGGCCAGTGTAACTGCCATGTCAACTGTCATTGTCTGCTTTGGCGAGTTTGTGTGTTTAGGCTTGTGTAGGTCTACATGTGCACGAGGCATATCCACTACAATAAGGGAAAGGCCATTTCCATCTGAGGGAGATGATCCCATAGTCTGGACTTATTTCTTAGCGTGTACACGCGCAATTGTCACAGATGCCTGATGAAAAGAATCCACTAATCCACTTACATGCCTGAAAGAGTTCTTTGTGGCGAGTTATTGTTCTGTCGCACATGCCTCAAATTAATCTCGACCACGTTACCGCATTGAGAAATCTCCCACTTGCATAATTTTTGTTTTGTTTCTCATAGTCCCTTTAAGCGGTGCGTGTGTCATGAGTTGCTGACGTGAAAGAGGGAGGTAGTGGTGGAGGAAGTAACCACTGCTCTAGTGTCTGTTTCAGAACAATAGAAGCACAGAAATTTAATCTTAGAAAGGGCTTGGGACCGAAGTCTGTTTACTTGACTGATACACTCAAATCTAATCTAGATAAAAATTCTATGGTCTCACCATTGTGAATCCCCTACTCTCTATTTAATTCAAAGCTGAGTTGATGCTGATTAGTGGCACCACATAGTGGATTGCACAATTTGAAAGTAACTGACAGCCTGCTATGCTAGTTAGAGAGAGCACTTCAGTGTGCTCAGATTGTATTTACTTTACTGAGTGACTTAAACCCACTGAAAACCAAACAGGTCATGAAATGACAAGAGACGTTGAATAACTCAAAACCCAATCAGGGTTCACTGAATGTCCCCCGTATAAAGGCCATTGTCATTAAAGAACAGATTCGTGGTGAGAACAAGATCACAATTAGGCCACCCGTCTATGCAATGCAGCTGCTCTAGTGCCATTAGGGTCTCCTAGGAAACAACGACCAGCACTTTGGCTCTTACGTTTTTATGGGGTCTGCCTGGCTTTTTCATTAAGTTGTCATTCCAAACACTGATGACTATACGGTAAGTTGTTTTCAATCGCATAATGGTCAAAGGAAATAATTAGCAGTCTACCTAACCATTAGCCCTATATCCTGATCATCTACATACTGTCAAACTGTAATACTATGCTCCAGTAAAGGCTACCTTCTTCACACCAGCCAAATATAGTGCATGAATCTATCCAATCACTCAATGTAAATTCATAGCCATGGTCATATTACTTGTTAAGTCAACACAAAACAAGACAAAGTTAGGCTTTTTCCTAAAAGTTTTTATTTAAAGTTTTTAAAAACGAACATAAATACAAAAGCTGACAATAAATTAAATATTTTGTTTGCTGACACTGGAAAGTGGAGGGGCGGGGTCATCGAGGCCATCTGTTAAGTAAAGGGAGGTGGGGGGGGGTTACCCTGGCTTCCACTAGGCTGTCTGTCCTATAAAGGGACAGCTGAACCAAATCCAAAATCCCACTGCACCAGCTGTGAAAAATTACAGCTAGAATAGCTAATGGGGAGGGAGACGGGAGAAACTGTGGAGATGTCAGTGCTTCAACAATAAAGCCTGTCTTGTCAGTCAGACACACATGGATAGATACTGGATTTCTCTCTGTGGGTCTCCCAAATAGGATCCTATTCCCTATGTAGTGCACTACTTTTAACCTGGGCCCACAGGAGTGCCATTTGGAACACTGTCTCTAAACTGTCCTGACAGGGTTGACAGTTGGGTCAGCTGGTAATGTACACCTCGTTGTTGAAAGAGACAAATCGCTGAAATCCCAGAGGAAATGTTCTGATCTGCTGGTGCTCCAGTCAGCTCCATCTTCAGTGTTTGTGACATGATAGTAAAGAATGAGGGCATAGCAATTCCATAAGAGGCTGGCAGAAGAGCAGAAAAGTTGACTGCGCGGTGGCTGAAGCAGCTGACTGCGCGGTGGCTGAAGCAGCTGACTGCGCGGTGGCTGAAGCAGCTGACTGCGCGGTGGCTGAAGCAGCTGACTGCGCGGTGGCTGAAGCAGCTGACTGCGCGGTGGCTGAAGCAGCTGACTGCGCGGTGGCTGAAGCAGCTGACTGCGCATCCTGAATAGTCCATCAGTACGTGGCTGACCTACTAAAAGGTCTCAGCAGCTGAAAGCCTGCGCCAGGATTTCATCTCCCTGTTGAAACAAAATCCATTAGTGCACATACCAAACACAGCACACCAATAAGTGAGTAAACAATTGTGAACCCCCATGAACACATTCACAATGCCATAGACTGACCATTGTTAGCATAGGCAGGGTTAGACTAGTGCATCCAAATGGTTATAACAGTATCAACAGCATTCTTATGATTGTTCCAGCATGCTGGTGTGTAGCTAGTCATTCCCACTGGGTAAATGAGAGACATTCCTTCTAAAACACACTTAGGATCTCTAAATGTGTTAGGATAAAGCAGTAATCAGGATTTCATGTGGATGGTGCAGTCTTTACATCCAGTATTTCCACAAACGTTCCTTATAGATAACAGCAAATGATCCAACAACAGGTCAAGGGACTTACACATTGGCACAGCCAGGCACAATTCGCTCTTGGTGCTGTGGTTTTGACAGAATGAATTTCCTGAAGAAGGCTGGAAGTTTAAGTTTTGGTCTTGCGGGCTTTGGTGTAGGGCTAAAATGAGGGAGGAAAAAACAGAGAGCAAGACAGACAGCGAGAGAAAAAACAGTGAGTAAAAGAAACAGGCCAAGGACATGTTCAGAGTTAGTCATGTTGTGCATTTGTTATTAGGACGTTGTTTGTGGCTAAAGCTAAAACAATAACAATGCAGTCACCTGACCTCTCAAAGCGGTCAATAACTTTGGTAAAAAGTGGAAAGGCTTGGAGAAAACTGACCACTGAAATTCACAGACTGAGCTATGAATCTGGTTTATGGTTTGAGGATAAATGTTGTTTGTGTAAATTTGATTATAAACAGAGAAAAATAAGCTGATATTCTGGGTGTGACAAGAACTAAGCTTGTGAGGCAAGTTATCAACAAGCATTTCCATTGCACCTGAGCCCAGGGCTTTAAACTATGCCGTGCGTAAAGGCCTAAAAGGTATGCTGTAAATCATTCATTTATTCGGTCAGAAAACATATGTACTATTAATGACTGTATTGATTAAGCATTAAGTTGTGCGGTCTAAATGCAAATGTAATTTCCAACCGAGCTGATATAGGTAGAGTTTAATCTGAATGATTCTCTGTCAACACCCAACCCCACTGTGACGCTGCACTTTAGTCCACAGGCTTGAATCTAGCCCAAAGAGTTTGAGCTTTAATGCAGTACTATGGCTATAACTTGTCCCAATGGCCCTGCATGCAGCCCAGATACTGGCTACCATTACCAATGGACCTCATCCGACATCAATGTGTCCCTATGTCCTCTGGGATGACACTGAGGAGGGCTTCTACTGCTCTGAAGAATAAAACAGACGAGGAGGTTCTAGGTACAGACGAGGAGGTTCTAGGTACAGAAAAATAACACTGATGACTCACCCTTTTGCTTGTGAGGCGGCATGTGTCTGTATGTTAGCCTCCATCCCCTCTTCCTCCTCTTCCTCCTCCTCCTCAATCACCTCTATCACCTGGTCCTGCTCTTCCTCGCTTTCAGAAATGTTGTCCCAGAGGCGCGAATTGACCCACAACGCCTCCTCGAGAGTAAGGCCGCGCCCTATACAAGTGGTCTGTCGGCACAGAGGGCAGCGCACGGTAAGCAGGCCACTCTTCGGCAGGGAAATGGTCTCGAGGCAGGCAGCACAGAAGGTGTGCCTGCAGTGGAGGACGCGGGGGACCCGTTCCTGACGAGAGTAGGGTTGGTAGCAAACCCCACACTCCATGTCCTCACACCAAACCATGGTGAAGCTGGACTGGACTGTAAGGAGTCCGGGCGAGCAAGTGGCAGCTGTAGGGCTGGGTCTACGAGGCAGCGGGGGCGGGAGCGCTGGACACTGGACACCCAGCCAGATGGGAGGACGACACAGATGGAGCCGGGGCTGAAGGACTGTCTGGAGCAGGGCTTGGTGAGGAGACAGCGGTACCAGCAGAAATGGGTTGTGCAATAGCTCTTACTTCTCTCTGTGGTAAAATAAATAAGTCAGATTATTAGGGATTATATACACTTTACATGCACTGACATACACAATGAATAATGACTTAACAGTTCGCCAGAAATTCACAAGAACATAGTTCACAAGAAATTGTAACATTTTATGAGAGTGAAAACATCTTAAAATGTTTGCCCTTAAACTCTTTGTAACAAAATGTGTAAACCCAAGTCAAGAAGTAGACATTTTAAAATGTTTTCACTCTCACATAAAATATTACTCAATTTCTTGCTAGTGAGTTCCCTAGACAAAGGGAACTGACATCAAAGCTTTGAGTGCCTCCTCCTGCCATCTAAATCTCAGGGGCATTGTCACCGTTTGAAGGCATGGCCATGGTAGACAACATAATGCCAACTTTGTATACTTGACCGTAAGCATGATAGGGTGCTAATTGCTCAGGAATCACACCTGTTGTTGAGGCACCTGCTTTCAATATACTTTGTATCACTCATTTACTCAGCATTTACCTGTATTCAGCTCAATCAGTTACCAAATTCTCTTATCAATTCAGTTCAACAGTAACCCAAAAATAGCCATCATAAGGGGAAACATCATTACATGTAAAAAATGTTTCCTTCATAACCCAACTAAATTGTATACTTACAGAAAATTTGAATAAATATTCAGCTCTTTATCCTGCAGTGACAACACTCCACACAATAAAACAGGCAAGCAGAAAAACACAGAGAAAAAGACAACTCTGCTTTGCAGCCTCCCTCTGTCTTCTTTTCACAGCGTGTGTGTGTGTTTGTTGTGGGGGCGGTTTAGGGCAGTGCCTAATATAAAGGCGAGCCCAATCAGCACAGCAGCTGCAGCTTTCTAGGGATACGGCCTACCTCCTGACATCTACTAGCCCGAGGAGGGGCGAGTTAAAGCTGACTGACAGAGACAGCGCCTTTGTTTAGGGTGTCTGACAGACGGCAGGTGGGCGGTGTGAGAGAGAGAGGACATAAAGAGAGAGAGAGGAAGAAAGAGACAGAGGCTTTTTTATGTGATAAATGGTCAGGTGGCCCCGGAGATGTTAACAGGTGAAAGAAAGTGTGACCTGTCTTTAGTATCCATCTTTGATCAAGGATAATAATGTGTATTCGACCACATCCCCTTTGAACCAGCATGTTTTTTCATTAAAAAATGCACATGTTTGGAAACAATAATCTACTTGTTTTTTTTTATCTATAACATATCTTGCACGTTTTTGTCCAAGTTAACTTTCTTTGATGTTTCTACTTGATTACCATTTACTTTTTAGAAGAAGGCGAGAAAGGTTTGGGGAGAGGACGCAAAAGCAAATTAAATTGAGAAAACACCAAAGAGATAGATGTAAAATGTTTCCATTGCGATACATTTTATTGAATTGCGAGAGCTATATAGAACAAAAGATAGATGTGCAGCTTGGGTCATATAAAATTATTTGGTTATATAAGGAAACTGAGTGAAATACCGAAGCTTTCCCAACCTTTTGTGTTACATTATTGGTGGAGTTCAAGAAGGCCTAAGTCTAATGAACTACAGCTGGCCAAAAACAACGGGCTCGTCCGGGATTTGAACCCGGGACCTCTCGCACCCAAAGCGAGAATCATACCCCTAGACCAACGAGCCCCGTTGAAAGTACATAACACAAAACATATACATAACGTTAATATAAAAACGGACAGCGAAGTAATTAAGATATTGATACAATGTAACTGGATGCGGACGGTTACTGTCTACAACGTAAATTAAGCAACACGAATTTCGAGTAAAAAAACTGGGCTCGTCCGGGATTTGAACCCGGGACCTCTCGCACCCGAAGCGAGAATCATACCCCTAGACCAACGAGCCACGTGCACTTACTTGCAACATTTTGCGTTATAAGATATTACAATTCCACAACAATATTGTGAAAAACATTGTGTACACAATGTCGTCGATATGCTCAGAGTCAGAGTTTAGTAGCAAATGTTGCCTTGTCAAACTGACACTTTGATGAACAAGGATGAACACATTTGCAATTGTCCTGAAAGGCTTACCCCTTGCTAGCTAGTACTGTAATGGTCATCATTTTCACATCAGTTACATCTTGCTTACAGTACTATACAGCAGATAGATAGTTTGACATTTAATATTGTAGTACGAGTAATAACTTGCTAGGAAGTTTGCACACTCGTCATATTTGTTCGTTATCTAGATTGTCACTAGAAATGACTGACTCTCCTCACCAAAATGTTATGTAACCAAACACAAGGGTGGAAACAATATATCAGTAGCCTAGCTACACTAGCTATTCCTCGGTGGTGAGGCTATGGTTGGTGATGTTTTACAGTACTGAATACCTGTACAGGTACTAGTCACAAACAAAAGGTGCGTTTTGCAAAATATATAAGGCAACTGTACAATTTTAGACAAGATGTTAGTCTCTCCTTCCCTCCGTCGAAGTTCGAGTTGGAATATGACGAACACTTAAACACAGATCTTATTCCTTTAAATTAATTATTGATAGGAGAAGCAATATCGTTGCTGTTACCGAAGAAAGCTTCATGTGTAACATTTACTGTGTTGATGGCTAAATTCAGGTACCTAATAGCTATAACTGGCTAACATCCTATCGAAAAAGTTGTTATATACCAGAATGCCTTGCGAAACGAATGGGCGCTTGAACTGCAACTGATTTGTTGTTAAGTTAGCTAGCTAGCTTGCTGCTTAGCCCGATAAGTTATAGTAGGTACTATAGCTATAAGACTGGCTATTGTATTCCTGTAAGTATAGATTTGATTCTCTCATTGTTCACGTTTGTGCTTCAGTAAATTCATACACGCTAATCATAATGTGACCAAAATTACACGTTCATGTCATATATGTGGCATTACAGGTAACGTCAGAAGTTAGCTAGCTAAGCAGTTCGTTCACAGTTGGTAGCTAACGCGTCAGTGACTATGCTGATGTTACTCTGTCCTTAACTTTTCACTTTACCATGTTTAACTACCAATCAATAGATGAAATACAAACTAGTAACTTATAGTTGGGCTTACTAGTAAGTCTGTATATGAGCTAGCTGGTTTGTTCGGATGACCGAAATGATTGACTGCTAGCTAGCTATCGAACTTTTGCTCTTTAGAAAGTTCTGCCTGTTGGACTTTCTCACCACCTCAACTCAAGAGAGCTGGTTGGTGGACAGGATTGGTGCTTCATGTCATGAGTCATAACATACTATACATTCATTCTTTCATTTACAGAAACCATGTAGCTAGCCAAGTCAATGTCCGTTAGAAGTAAGTTACCCGAGATGGATGCCTTTTTGGGATCCCTTCGAGCTCATGATGTGAGGTAAGTTAGATCATTTTCAAGATTAGACCAAATTTAACCTTTACAGTCCTATCAATACTGCTTAGGTGCTGAAGAAACATATCCATAGGCTATTGTGCAGAAAACTCTGGGAACAATATTTGTCTATAGTGTACATTGAAGATTGTTATATTAAGACCTAATCTTGGCCTGGGTTATAATTGACTTCTCTGTGTACCCTTGTCCCAGCTCTGTCCTAACGTCTTGCGAGCCAGAGCTCCAGGAGCTGATGAAACAGATCGACATCATGGTGAACCAGAAAAGGACGGCGTGGGAAGCAGAGATCCACGCCATGGAGCACCGTCTACACAGCGGAGAGGAGGAACTCCTCTCAGCCAGAACCCTCATAGACCAAAGGAACGCAGAGGTACGCGTGTTCATGTCTACGCAGTACAGTCATTGGCTAGTTTATGGTACACCTGCCTGCCTAGAGACAGTGAGTCAGATGGCATTAGCTTGCAGTACCAAGCAGGCCGACAGACAGGCACCAAACTTCGACTGAAAGCTAGAACAGGCACAATTTTTTTTATGTAAGTGACTTAAAATGTGATATGGTTCTTGGTGCCCTCCACACCTGTTCCAGTATTTCATAAACATCAGTGTCTAGGGCAGGGCTATTCCAGGGCTGAAACCCATCTGATTGGAATATTCTCTGACTGGTTCAGAATTGACCAATAGGTGATTGCGGTTTACTAATAGGTAAAAGCAAAACAAACAAAAAATTGAGAATGGAGAAAATTAAATCCTGGTCTGAAAAATCCAGGTTCAGTTTGAGTCCCCAGATTTCAGACCGATAGAAACACTTTGGGATGAGAATATTCTGCCTTCCAACTGGCAACCATTGCATGATTACACTGAACATGAACAAACCTTTTTTTGCCTCCAAGCCCTGGAGAATTCAGGCTCTTTTGGAATCAAAGGTGTCTGAAGCCAGTAATAGATGCCTGGCTGTCCAAAATAAATTGATCACAGACTCTAGAAGAGTGGTTCTCCACCTTTGTATGTTACTGTGACACCAGCTGTGTTTCTGTGGTTGTGAAGGGGGGATTAGTGATGGCCATTCGAGGCTTCATTACCGTTTTTCTAGCAGCAGGATATTATGCTAGCAGTTCTAACTCAGATTTTCTTTTTCAAAATAAAAGCCATCATTGAAATATATAAGGTAATATAGTTAACAATCTAGTCTGTACATTTTATGTTTAATGTCTGTTCCAATGTTATCCTTGTCTGTTCTTTTTCACAGACTAGATTGTTAACTATATTGCCTTATACATTTCAATGATAGCCTTTATTGTGATAAAGAGAATCTGAGTGCTGCCAGCATAATATCCTGCTGCTAAAATAACACTAATGATGCCTCGAATGGCCATCACTAGGGGGGATATAGCAGAGACGTTCTTAACAAAGATGTTGAATGTTTAAGGATGCAGCCAAGTGGATTTGGTGTGAGCTTTACGTTCTTTGACTGCAGATACGATGGTGTTGATCTGTTTTAATGGGCAAAATATCCAGATCTAGTAGAACTTTTGACTGGCTGCAATTTCTCTTTTCTAATTCATTTTTCAATATAATGTTTTTCCCACTGGTTAATGGGAAAGTGAACTATGTCTCCTGATGTATTTGACTCCTGATGTCTCACTTCTTGCTCTGACCCATCTCTGGAAGATGTACCAAGTGAGAGCGGCTATTGTTTCTCTGTTAGACCTGCAACACAATGGCTATCGTAATTGGACATTGCTAGTGGAGAAGGGGCTGTGTCAGGTGATCTGGACTCAGTGGTGTGTGTGCGTGTGTGCGTGTGTGCGTGCGTGCGTGCGTGCGTGCGTCTGCCGTGGTTTTTATTCTGCATGCCAGTTGTCTTTCATCTCGCTTGACTGAAGCTTTGGTGACTAAAACGCAGCTTTAATGTATATTTGAGCTACAAAAAATGTGAGAACACAGCTTATATTAAACATGCATTTTGGCATGACTGTGTTGTTCCTGAAGAGTGAATTTTTTTTCTGCCTTTAGTGACTTCGCATTTCCAGACAGTAGTAGGCTGTGACCTGGTCTGTCTCTCCACAGGTGGGGGTCCTCCGGAAGCAGCTGGAGAAGGCTCAGGCTGTGAAGCAAGAGCTGGTAACAAAGTATGAAGATCAGCTTCAGCATGTTAGAGATGAGGTACGCAGAGAATATGCTCCTACAGATGCGTGGTAGTCCATCAGCATTTGCAGAGGCCGCGTCAAGCTTCATACCTGTCCTGGTCACATCTCTGTCATCACAGCTGTCCAGGCTGAAGCGGAGCTACCAGAAGCTTCAGAGTAAACATCTGAAGTCTCGTGAGGGACCTAAGAGCCGTGAAGAGGACCGGATGGAAGTGACCCTCCTCAATGAGAAGATAGAGGTATCTCATTTAGGGCTGTTTTCCCAGACATTTCAATGGGGGGGGGGGGGTCTTCATTGGGCATGCTTTTTAGACCCGTGAATGTGTTTGAGCTGAGGTTTGGTGCCCTCTGCTGGCCGCAGGCTGCGTGCGCAACGGTAACTCCAGTGTTGTGTTGTGCTATAGGAGTTTCGGCAGCGTTCAGCCCAGTGGGAGCAGCAGAGGCTCCAGTATCAGAAACAGGTGGCCTCTCTGGAGGCGCAGAGGAAGGGCCTGGCAGAGCAGTTCACTGCTACCAAGGTAACGAGAAGACAGTGTTGACTGCTACTGAACATGTAATACCTCGGACTGAGTAGGTTTAGGTACAAAATATGCAGTACAATACAAACAGGATTTCCCTTAAAATTTTGAATCCCTTGCTTTGCTCAACAGTGAACATGTTCTATGATTATATATTCATTGGCACTGGGTCTGTCTAAATCCAGATCTCACCTCTTTCCCTTCCTTTGAAAAGTGGACCTGAGTCCAGTTGTTGTAATGCAGTTACTGTGAATCTGCTGGCCCTCTAACATTTCCCCATTTCTCTATATCACTTTGCCACCTTGCCTCTTCTCTACCCACCCCTGTCTTCCTGCTCCTCCTCTCCTTACTCCTCACCAATGTCTCCCGTTCCTGCTCCCCCTGCTCTGTGCTCCAGTCGCAGGGGGCGGTGTGGCTGCAGGACCCAGGAGGAGAGCGTGCCGGGCAGGCAGAGATTCAACGGCTGAGGGCTCAGCTGGAGAGGGCCCAGGACACGCTGCGCTCCCAGGAGATGGAGCTGGAACGACTCCGACACCTCCAGGAGCAGCTGGCTAAGGACGGGGAGACGTGGAGGGAGCGGCAGGTCAGTTTAGGAGAGGGGTTAGGGGGTGGCTGAGAGTGAAGAGTGAGGGCGAGAAAGGTGGAGAGGGAAGGGGAAAAGGACGACAGAGAGGGGAGAGCCGTATTGCACTGTAGCGTAAGCGTAGCAAACCGTGCCCCCTCAAACTGCGGTACCGTACAGTGGGTAAGGCGAACCGGTCCGTTACACCACTATGTTATGGACTGGTTCTGTTCCGCAGGTACTAACAGAGAAGGTGGGGAAGCAGGAGTTCCTCAACGATCTGGCCAAGCTGACCATGGCGCTGCAGTCTAAAGAACAAGTTATACGGTAGGATGACACATGTACGACCATATGTATGAGGTTGGCTATTGGTTAATGTGCTGGTTTCATTTTCTGTTGATTAGTGGTCAAAGCCACATTGATGGAAATATGACAGTTGAATGTCTCGGTGCTGAGGGTTCCTGTGTCTCTGTACTGAGGGATCCTGGGTGTTTGTCTTCCAGGTCTTTAGAGGAGTGTTTAGAGGCCCAGGGGAGTGGAGGTCCTGGACTACGACCCCTCAGACAGGACCTGGAGAAGACCACCACCAGGCTGCACTCTGCCCAGGCCTCTGAGATCCACCTGAAGGGTGAAGTAGCCCACCTCAGAGACAGGTTAGGGGTGGGGGGGGGGCTATGTCACCAGTTAACTATGTTCAACTGGTTAAATGATGCATGAAATGGTCCTTTCACAGCTGTGTCCAAAGAACATCATTGGACCTGTGACTTGTTGAATTATGGGTTCCCAGTGTATGTCAGTCTGCATCCTGTGCGTGACTGTCTGATAATTAAATGGGTCCACTGGTCATAGTGAAACAACACGTCCGTCCCTCAGGCTGGAGACAATGAGCCGACACAGAGGAGAGCTGGCCAGGACCAACCTGGAGCCGAAACACGTGGAGGAGGAGAGGAGTCACTCTGTAGCGGAGGTCAAGAGGGTGAGAAACCTGGAGGGTCGCATGTCCACTGTCTGAGGAGTCAACTCCAGTGACAGTTTAGAGTGACCTTGGTTGGCTGGTCCTGCTAGTCACAAATTTGACTGACTGGTATCGTGGCTGTTTATCTTACGAATGCCTGTCTGTCTTACTGACTGGCTGATTGACTTTATGGCGATTTTTACTGATTGACTGGCTGGACGGCTGACTTGCAGGATAGCTGACTGGCTGTTTTATTTACTGTATGGGTCCTCCTCTTACTCCTCACTATGGCTTGTATAACCAGCAGTCTCCTCAGTGTTGTGCAGGTCCTTAGCCTAACACCGTACATCTGTTCAATTGGATTGCAGCTTCGAGAAGAGCTGGCCAGGGCGGAGCAAATGCGCTCCGGGGAGGTGGAGGGGATGAGGAAGGCGGTGTCTCAACTGACCAATGAGCTGCACCAGCGTGACATCACCATTGCCACCCTCGGAGGCTCCGCGTCCAGCGTGGAACGCCAGCTATTTGGTGAGGTGGAGAGGGCCAAGCGCCAGGCATCTGAGCTCAAGGTGAGGTGGTGAAAAGGGACCAGAAGCTACTCGAAGGAACGATTGCAGAATTCCCAAAATATTTACGGTGGCTTCAGAATGTATTCAGATCCTGTTACTTTCCCCACATTTTCTTGTTACACACATGAATTCATAATTCTTTCTGAATTTGTTTTTTTGTCATAAATCTACACACAATACCTCATAATGACAAAGCAAAACATTTTTAAATGTGTGCAATAAGTGTCCCCATAGCATGATGCTGCCGCCACCATGCTTCACTGTAGGGATGGTATTAGCGAGGTGATGAGCGGTACCTTGTTTTCGCCAGACGTAGTACTTAGGGATGGGTGATATGGGCTAAAACTTACAACACAGTATATTAGATTTTTTTGTCAGTATAATATTAATGACTATATATTTTTTTATTATTATACATTATTATCTTAAAATATACTTTACAAATAAACAATCAATACATTTTATTTATTTATAAGACCTTTTTACATCAGCAGTTGTCACAAAGTGGTTTTACAAAACACCCAGCCTGAAACCCCAAGGAGAAAGCAACAACAGTGTTGAAGTACAGTGGCTAGGAAAAACTCCCTGAGAGGAACCAGGCTTGGAGGGGTGACCAGTCCTCTTCTGTGCCGGGTGAACATTTTAAGAGTACTTTGTAATAGTTAATAAATGCATGTGGGCTGTGTCCAGAGTCTATAAAACCTAATCCAGGTCAAAAGCATGACCAGATGGACAAGGACAGGGACAACCAGATGGGGGGGGGCATCAGACTGGGAGCTGCAATCGTCAGGTATCGTCTTGATCTGCAACACAGCCAGTAGGACTTTAGACAGTGGCCGCAACGAGTCTTTAGAGCATGGTACTCGGAAGGTGTGGGCCAAGACCTCATGTCCTCCTAAGTTTGAACAGAGTAGGATACAAGGAAAATTTAGAGAGTGCCTTCCTTGTTTACAAAGATCTACAGTGGAGAAGAACTGACCCTACTCCCTCCGGCACAATAACATAGCAGCATAAAGCCTTGGGGCTGAGACAGGGAGGTCAAACAACCTTTTCTTTTTTCTTTACTATTATTATAGTTGTTTGTTTTTGTTTTTCGGACTGACAGAAGGGCCAGTGCGTTCAGCTGCGCACCAAGTCATGCTGTCAGTGTACTGAAATGGATAAAAATAAATCAGATGAGAAAACATTTTGGTGGTATTGCCAGTCTTCGTCTGTACTACTTTTCAACATATTTTGCAGGCAGTTTTTCCTGCTCTTTATCAGATAAAAAAAAAAACGAAACAGATCCATATTACAGAAGTGGTAGGTCCCCTCAGTGACAGTTTCTTCGTCTGTAGGCTCTCCAGTCTCTGCCATGGTGGGCTCCTTCACTAGTAGCCCTCGTGTGAACCATGTTACATAGCTATGTCTGAAAGCTATAGTAGCTGAGCTGCTAATGGGCATGCACTTATTGCACTCTAATTGTCTGTTTTTAAATTCGGACTATGCAAACACGCTTCCCAGATGAAGCTTGCAAAATCGGATATGTACAAAGCAAAATTAGCGATATTGCCATGTCAAAGATTACGAGATCTTCGTTATTGAATTATAAAAAAAAAAAAAATCAATAACGATATTTAGTGAATTATCACCCAGCCCTACTAGCAATAGGCAATCAGACTTAATTAGATTTTGATCTGATCAGACCACAAATTTTTTCCCCCTCATGCTCTGAGTCCTTCAACCCTGCCATAAAGGCCTGGTCGATGCAGTGCTGCAGAGATGGTTGTCCTAGCACTCTCCGATCTCAGCAGAAAAACAAATCTCCCTGACCAAGGCCTGTCCTGTCTTGTTACTCGTTTTGGCTGGACAGCCAGCTCAAGGAAGAGTCTTAATGTTCCAAAATTCCATTTCACAGTGTGGCCACTTTGTTCCTGAGACCTTTCAATGCATGAGTCATTTTTTTTTTATAACCTTCCCCCGGATCTATGCCTCGACACAATTTTTATTTTGAGATCTGCGGACAGTTCCTTGGCTTCGTTTTTGCTCTGACATGCAGTGCGGGGCCTTATTAAGACAGGTGTGTGCCTTTCTAATCAATTGACTTGTCACAGGCTCCAGTCAATTTCTAGAGAAATCTGAAGGATAAGATTTCAGTTTTTTCAGTAATATGGCATACATTTGTCATTATGGGGTATTGATGACAAATTTAATCAATTAGAAATTCTCTACAGCACCACAGGAAGTGAAGAGGTATAAATACCTTCCGAAGGCCACTGTACCGCGGCTTAGTCTACCTGTTGTCCCTCCAGTCCAGGAGGTGGCGGTAAAGCATTGCCAAAGAACAAACATTGCAGCCACTGTCCTCATGACCATAATGCTATTGACCTGTTCCATCCAGATGACTCGGGTGCAGCTGGAAACACTGAAGATTGAAAACCAGCACCTCAATGAGCTGCTGGAGAGAGTCGAATCCAGGTCTCCTAAGGTCTGAACAGACGATTTTAAATCAACAAAGTATTTCTCTATAGGTAATTTAGCTTTTTTTTTGGCACTGATTCTTTCTTGCGCTGTCATGCTCTTTTCCTGTCTGTCAGAAGGGTGACAGCTCCCTGGCGTCACTGAGAGAGAGCTATATGTCCTCCCTGAGCAGCCTGGATCAGGAGAACCGGGCACTGAGACAGGAGCTGATGGAGGTAAGGGCTCATCTGGAGGCATCCACACAGACCTGGCAGGACAAGCTGGACCGAGCCCGGCTACAACACCGCACAACCGGCCAGGACAGGTACATACACACCTTTCAGTCTTACACACAAACACACACGACACACAAAGCCACAGCTCAGGGTTGTTCCTACAGCTGGACTGAAGAGGAGGTTAGATGTTCAGTGAACCTCAGGGTTGTTCCTACAGCAGGACTGAAGAGGTTAGATGTTCAGTGAACCCCAGGGTTGTTCCTATAGCAGGACTGGAGAGGAGGTTAGATGTTTAGTGAACCTCAGGGTTGTTCCTACAGCAGGACTGAAGAGGTTAGATGTTCAGTGAACCTCAGGGTTGTTCCTACAGCAGGACTGAAGAGGTTAGATGTTTAGTGAACCTCAGGGTTGTTCCTATAGCAGGACTGGAGAGGAGGTTAGATGTTCAGTGAACCTCAGGGTTGTTCCTATAGCAGGACTGGAGAGGAGGTTAGATGTTCAGTGAACCTCAGGGTTGTTCCTATAGCAGGACTGGAGAGGAGGTTAGATGTTTAGTGAATCTCAGGGTTGTTCCTACTGCAGGACTGAAGAGGCGGTGCTGTGGCAGAGTCACAGGGAGGAGATGATAGCCATGGAGACCAGGATGCAGGAGAACACGTCACTCTACCAGCAGGAGATCCAGCGCCTCCTCCGACAGCTGGAGGCCATGTCTCACTCCTCCTCCTGTCCTCCTCACAGTAAGCACGGCCAGACCGTGGACTGCAAGTCTCCCTCCTCGTCCTCTTCCTCCTCGACGTATAAAGAGCATAGCCTAGCTTGGGGGACAGCCTCAGCTCCCATCTCCGTCCCAAACAGCCCTGGACCTGGTATTGCAGCTGGTGGTTCCACTTCAGGTGATGTTCTGGACCGGCCAGTACCTACGGTATGTCTCGCTCTGTAGCGGCCTGAACTCCCCCGTGGGTAGAGCTGGTTGAAAGGCCATCAGTTTCTTGTTGTTTCGGCCCTCTTATGCTCTCTCTGTTGGTGTTGTGAGGCATGGTAGGATGTTACGATAAGTTATCGTACTCTTAAGTCTAATAGTGGTGTTTCTTATTCCCTGTGGGCTAGGAGCGCAGTGTGGATTCCCCTGGGGCCGTGGTGGCATCGCGGTACCTGGAGGAGGAGACCCGGCGCTCCCAGGAGCTGTTCCACCGGCTGGACGCCCACATCCAGGACATGAGGCAGGACAACTCCAGGACTGTCTCCAAATACGTGGGCCACGCAGACGCCCCTTAACCCATAAAATGAACCCTGAACTCAACCCGGATGACTATCCCCAGTAGCCACGAGACCGCCTGGAGAACAGAACGGCAGAGCCAGGTCCTGATGGACCCTTCTGGACGGGTCGCTAACTGACTATATATAGGGAAGGGGAAAAGGAACGTTAGGCTATTGACGTCACCAGATAGGTGGCACTGAGTGGCTGGTTAACCGGCTGGTTGGCTGACTGACTGGCTGGCCTCCATGGTGCGCCATGGTCCTATATGACCAGTATGGTCCTCTGGCTGTTTCTCTGGAGAGAGAACCTGTGTGAGACACTGTGACAGGGGACAGGCGACGGGTTGGATTGGTCCACAGGGGACAGGCGACGGGTTGGATTGGTCCACAGGGGACAGGCAACGGGTTGGATTGGTCCACGGGGGACAGGCGATGGGTTGGATTGGTCCACGGGGGACAGGCGATGGGTTGGATTGGTCCACAGTGGTTTGGATGGGTCTGTGAGTAAGAAGCACTTTAGAAAACGTACCGTATCGCTCAGCTGGGAGTCCTCCTTGGCAATCTCTCTCTCTTTGTACCCGTCTGAATGTCTTTGTGTGTGAAATATATTTAGCTGTTTTGGCCAATGAAACCAAACGGTGTGTCACTGATTGTTCTGAACATCTTATTCATTGGAGGCAGGGATTTTGTTGTGGTTGACAGCTTTCCTTGTGTGATATCATACATTACACCCAAGATGGAATGTAAACATTGGTATTGTAAACACTTGCGGCACGTATCTTTCTGTTGAGACAAGGTACACACAGGTGTTTTTGGTCCGAGGGATGGAATTTGCCCCAGCAGTCCTCACAAGGATAGTAAAACATGAAAAAACTGCCCTTGTTATGAGCTTTCGCCGGTCCCCACAAGGACAAAGTTATTCTCCAGTCTAGGGGTTTTGCTTAGGGGTCATGCTTACATGGGGTTAGTGTTTGACTTTAGGTTACTTGAACATCTAGGCCTTATGGGTTTGGATTAGGCCTTAGAGCTAGGTTAAGGAATAAGTAGAGCTAGGCTTTAGTCAGGAACACTGAGTTTCTGTTTTGTTTTCTGAACTCCACAAGGATAGAAATAAACATGTGGGTGAGGGACTGTTATCCTTCCCTTCTGGAGACTTTAAGTCTGCGGAAGCTGAGTAAAACATGAAAACTTGACTATATCGGGAAATTCCCACTAGGAAAGACCTGGTTAAGTTTAGAGTAAAATGTCCAGTTTGGTTTAAGCATTTGGGTTAGCTTTAGGCATTGCAGGTTAGGGTTAGGCATTAGGGCTAGTTTAAGTTTAGGTATAACCTTAGGTTAGGTTATTGAGGTTAGGGTTTAGGGAATATGGAATTATTGTTTTTGCATCCCCAAAAGGTGAGTAATGCTGGATGGTATGTGTGACTGCCTCCCTGTCTGCACTGCTGTCTCAGTTCCATCTCTGCGGAGGGATCATGGGGGAGGAGGGTTCTGGCTCTCATCACACCACCCTCCTCCGCTTTGAGGGCCCTCCTGGTTTTCTAAAACGTTCCTCAGTTGGAATGTGAGCATCCTTGTCAATGCTGACCCAGGCACCCACCCTGCCTCTTGTCCATGGAATGTTGATATCCTCCACAAGGGACACTGCATTTTGGAAATCCAAAATGGTCTCCGGTTCGTTGCCCAGGATGTCTCGACTGAAGAGGAGACCGGGTGGGGATGGGAATGAGGACAAGTTAAGAGAAAATATGTTCCGAATGAATCATTTTATTCTTGTTTTGCTTTATTCTCCTATCCAAATGTTTCTTTTTTTTTTTACATTGGTATTGGTAACCGTGGTTACCGCACTGTGAGGCCCAACAAACAGTAGAGGAATTTGGCGGAGAGGACCACTAGCTTGCTACTCAGTGTGGAACGGAGGAGAGAGAGGGGTCTCATCCCAAAACACACACTACACAATTTTCAATAGGGCTCTGGTTGAAAAAAGTGCTCTTGCGAATGCAGGGTGTTGTTTGGGGCACAGAATTTTTATTTGTGAGGATTCTTTCAAGGGGCCTGCAGTAGGGGAAGAATAGCTAAGCTTGATTTAAGACTTTCTTGGGTATTCTCAGATTAAGTTATGTAAGATCCATTTTGATTCCCACGGGGAACCAGTACTGAAAGATACACATTCACTGCTCTGAATGGGAGTTTTCCAAATGAAGCAGGTGGTGGTTATATTAAGATATTCAAGAAACTTTTTTTCTGGAAAATCCAGTGCCTGGATGTTCCAGATGATTCAGCAGAGATAGCCTGGGTGTTCCAGAAGACTCTACAGAGATAGCCTGCGTGTTCCAGAAGACTCTGCAGAGATAGCCTGCTTGCTAGTCAGTCTCCTCCACTTTGGTCACTCAGCTTATTTTTCACAGGTAGTCACTGCAGAGAACCCAGAATGAAAATATTGCATGAATTGGTCATTTATGTTTATGTACTTTTAACATTAGAAGTTATAGTTGCATTTCCCTGATTAAATAACACATTCAACATAACTAACATAGAAGTGTCTAAGCAGAATTACTGTGGCTCCAAACTGTCCAAGAGTAAATAGGAAGGGTGTGAAATGCAGACTGTCTTCCAGGACACTTGAGAATAAGACCAAAGAAATAGTTTACTACAATAGTTTGTGTATACAAATGCAGTGTAAGGAGTGCTGGAGGAGTGCTGAGCTGTTACAGACAGCCTGTTGTGTTATTGAAAGCTGCCAGTTATTAGACAACAAAAAACCAAGTCAAACTGCACATCAGAAACCCAACAGCAGAGGGCGCTGTTGCATATTTCTCTCAGGCATTCCAGAATTTCCAGGCTAGAGGAAGAATATGTGTTGCCATACATTCAGATAACTGCAATAGAGATATGTTGACCCGTGATTAACTATGCTTAGTTGGCCGAAGGGATTTAGTGACCTGTACTTAAATACACTGTATGGTAGTCTTCTGTATGTAGTCATGAGTTGACTAATGTTCGGGTTGAATTCCGATTCCAGTTTGGAAAGCAATGAAGAGAACTGGAATGTGTACTTCCTGAATCACCAGATGCTGGTAATCTTCTTTGGACCCTGTGCCAAATTGTTGTGAACGCTAGCCTCCGATGGCTAGCTAATGGACGGGTGGACAGATTTGGTAAATGTCATTGAACACAACCTGGCTTGACTTTCAATACCATAGCGTAGCTTCTTGAATTTCTGGACTACTGCCCCATAGCTGAAATTCTGAGGAGTTCGTTTCCTGACGTCATTGACCTCTATGTAGCATACTTAACATTCTATCGGGTGCATTTCCTAGGCTGGGAGAGACTGAGTCAGGTGAAACACACTCCTTGGCTCTTTCCCACAGTGAGGTCTGACAAACAGACATAAACATGAGAGCATACACACCCACGCGCACACTATGGCCCATGACCAGAGCACGTGTCCCCTCTCTTCGTCTGTGCAGGGTACATGCGTCTCCAACACCAACATCTAGACAGGCCTGCCTGCCAAGACCAACTTCTATTTGTGTTCTGGGTCCAAGTAAATAGTGTTCAGCATGGGGACCAGGGTTCAGCTGGGTGGAATATGAGACGGTGGCAGATAAGCATGCCTCCTATTGTAGTTTTGTTCACGGCTGAGACCCACATAAGTCGATCGTCCGGCCCCGACTGTTTTCGCGTTTCGAATCCACCTGTACAAAGCGTTCGTGTGTTGCATGGGGTTTGTGTAATGCTGTGATCGAAGGCTCTCAAATGATCTGTAAATGACACGACAACAAGCTACAAACAAGTGACTTGGGACCAGGGCTGGCCCTGACCAATTTGGTGCCCTAGGCAAGCTTTTAGCTGGAGCCCCTTGCATCGCAGCCAATTCCATGTGTTCATACAGTCACACAGAAACTGCATAGCTTCATGTCTTTGATATTTTCTTTATTTTAGAAACAAAAAAACCCACAAAATAAAAACAGTATTAAAGAAACAAGTAACAAATGAATATAAATACAATATAAATGTGTTGCACCAAAAAAAATTATTACAGAACCTAGCATTGTTCTACAGCCTTACCTTGCCTTTCCTGCAGCAAACAAGTGACATAAAACGAATTATAAATTAGTGTTGCACCAAAAAACTAACTATATTATAAAAATCTCAGTACAATATGCCTAATCTAGCATTGTTCTAGAAACAAACTCTGTTCAAAAACTCGACTGTATCAAATAACTGAAACAAACACCTTACGAGTTAAAACAAATGGCCAGTCAGTAGGGTTTATTGGTGCAGCCTTTTTTTAGATGCCTGATGCTGCATCGCTGGGCTGTGCTGAGGCAGAGGGGACAAGAGCACTTGATGGAGAGGAGTATGTGACCATTGGATGTTACATTATGTTAATAAAAAAGCTGCTGATGGTGAAACTATACAATAATAGCACATAAGCCACATTATAGCCTAAACACAAAAAGCAAGAGTAATTACACCTAGCATTCATGCACAAAACATGTATTCAATGAACACTTCTCTAGCATGCCGTTTGCTATAATACATATAAGACTAATCAGTAATGAAAATACAAAAGCATTTTAATTTACTTTTACAAGCAGGGCTAACGTTGGCTAGCTAAGATGTCAATAAAATATAGGCCCATAATTGGTTTCTTGGGGCAGACAGCGGATGGTTCGTGCAGCACACTTGAAAGAAAGTGTATTTCTCAAAATTATGTTATAGGTTAGATTATTCCCCAAACACCCGAAGAGTCTTTCCAACATTCCCTAGTGAATTTAGGGTGAAAGTAACTGAATAGCTAGATACTTAAATTAGCGAACGTTACTAGTATTGTCCAAAGCAAGCCTGCTAGTACACTGCTCCACGGTAACTACTATGCAATGAGAAACTATTAATTAATCATGTCACATTACCTCTGTCCATATCCCGTTATTCCTGCTCTTGTCTTCTTTTTCTTCACTGGGCACCAGAGGGCTTTGGTCTTTTTTACATCGTTTGAATTAGGCTACTGATTTATTGTGTTTCACGTTCAGTCAGTGACACTACTTCAGATTACTGACCTCGCCCATCCCCCACAATCAGGTAAGTCTATGTAGTTATGTTGTTGTGGGGGCTTTCGGTTTTTGTAATATTTCAAATTAATAGTATTAAAACAGTATTTGTAACAAACTGTAAAAGTGAAAAAAAACTTCACTCATTAGGGCGCCCCTATAGATGAACGGCACCCCTAGCGTTTGCCTATTCCGCCTATGCCACGGGCCGGCCGGGCTTGGGACACATTGCCTCAGCCAAGGCCACAGAAACCGACCGGTGGGTTCGTCGTTGGTTCGCGCCTGTGACAGAGCCCGCTAACAGATTTCATTCTCATTTCAGGGACCAGACAAGTGTCAACGCGCGTTTCTAGTTGGTGAAAACAGCAGCAAGCGCCTCAGACGTGATCGTTCCCTTTGTCCTCGATAGCGCAAAGACAGTAACGTATCTTACATGGTACCTACATTACAGGGATTGAAAACCCAACACCTCGCCTGATAGTTCACAATCCGGTCAATGCATTAGAAGCGGTTTAGCAATCTTGCCTGCCGTCACTTGCCGTCTTTGAATGACCCGAGTTGAGATCTGGTGGATGCTGGCGGTTCTTCACACTCGTCAGCTGGCGGCATATTCGAGGCTCGAAACTGGACTGTGTTGGACAGCTCAGTGCTAAGGAAGAGGGCCTCCACTCAGTCTCCACTCAGGAGACTGCAGGGCTTCCTGAGTGGCCCTTTGGCTTTAAAGGGAAACAGCAGTCACATCAGCCCATTGAAACAGCCAAAATTCGCCAAAAACACTGAAAGGCGATGTAACCTTTTCTCAGAGGTCACCACCAATCTCAATTCTATTCAGTATGGTTTTGGTGTTCTGGTTTGGAGAAGGATGTTTGGGTGGCCGGGTGTGGTGGGGGAGGGGGCATTCCTCTCTGATAATAATTTAAGTGCTTGTTTACGTTAAGAGAGATGCAGTCAGGTCTGGAAATATTTGGACACTGACACAATTTTCATTATTTTGTCTCACCATCACAATGGATTTGAAATGAAGCAACTGAGATACAGTTGAAGTGCAGACTTTCAGCTTTAATTCAAGGGGTTGAACAAAAATATTGTATGAAAAGTTTAGGAATTGCAACCATTTTCATACACAGTCCCCTTATTTCAGGGGCTCAAATGTAATTGGATAAATTAATACAATCATAAATAAAATGTTCATTTCATTACTTTGTCGAGAATCCTTTGCAGGCAATGACTGCTTTATGTCTGGTACGCATGGACATCACCAAACGCTGGGTTTCCTCCTTTGTGATGCTTTGCCCGGTCTTTACTGCAGCTGTCTTCAGTTGTTTGTTCGTGGGTCTTTCTGCCTTAAGTTTTGTCTTCAGCAAGTGAATGCATGCTTGATCGGGTTGTGATCAGGTGATTGACTCTGCCATTGCAGAATATTCCACTTCTTTGCCAAAACTCCTGTGTTGCTTTCACAGTTTGTTTTGGTCACTGTCCATCTGTAAAGTGAAGCGCCGTCCAGTCAACTTTGCTGAATTTGGCTGAATCTGTGCAGACAATATATCCCTATACACTTCAGAATTCATCCGGCTGTTTCTGTCTTTTGTCACATCATCAATAGACACTAGTGACTCAGTGCCATTGGAAGCCATGCATGCCCATGCCATGACACTGCCTCCATCTTGTTTTACAGAGGATGTGGTGTGCTTCAGATCGTGAGCCGTTCCATGCATTCTCCATTCTTTTTCTTACTACCATTCTGATACAGGTTGATCTTAGTTTCATCTGTCTAAAGAATGCTGTTCCAGAACTGGGCTGGCTTTTTTAGATGTTTTTGGCAATGTCTAATCTGGCCTTTCTATTCTTGAGGCTTATGAATGGTTTGCACCTTGCGGTGAACCCTCTGTATACTCTCTTCTCTTTATGATAGACTTGGATAATGATATGCCTCCCTCCTGGAGAGTGTTCTTCACTTGGCTGAATGTTGTGAAGGGGTTTTTCTTTACCATGGAAAGGATCCTACGACCATCCACCATTGTTGTCTTCCATGGACGTCCAGGCCTGTTTGTGTTGCAGAGCTCACCAGTGAGATATTTTTTTCCTCAGAATGTACCAAATTGTTGATTTGGCCACTCCTAATGTTCCTGCTATCTCTCTGATGGATTTTTTTTTGCAGCCTACGGATGGCCTGATTCACTTGCATTGAGAGCTCCTTTGACCACATGTTGTGGGTTCACAGCAACAGCTTCCAAATGTGAATGCCACACCTGGAATCAACTCCAGACCTTTAACCAGCTTAATTGATGAATAAATAACGAAGGAATAGCCCACACCTGTCCATTAAACAGCTTTTGAGTCAATTGTCCAATTACTTTTGGTCCCTTGAAAAAGAGGGGGATACATATTAAAGAGCTGTAATTCCTAAACTTTTCCTCCAATGTGGATGTGAATACCCTAAAATTAAAGCTGAGAGACTGCACTTTAAGCCCATGTTCAATGTTTAAAAGTAACTTGAATATATTTTGGTGTACAGCCAAAATAACAAAACTTGTGTCAGTGTCCAGTTATTTCTGGAACTAACTGTAGATAACACGCTAGGTAGACTTCTCCTGGTTTCCATAGCGTTTGAATATACACTGGCATGTTCGAGACATACCACGCTGAAATTTGCCCATCAATCACGGGGAAAACTGTGTGATATGCGTGCGCACTGAAGAGTAACTTGATACAGTTTCGACAGAATTGTCTTCACACTTGCAAAACTCCGGTGGGGGGGGGGGGCTCTGTTGAAAATGTGGTGCATGCTACCTCGGAGGGTGTGGTCTTGAGCTATCAATATCTGCAAGTTTATACAACAACAAAAAATAATAGCATGTTGAGTCTTCGATACGTCTCGGAAAATGTAGCGCAATGTTAAAAAGCCCTCAGGTGTCACTCTTATTTTAGAATCTAAACCAGTGATTGTTTTGGAAGGTGGGACTTCTCAGATGGAAGGAGATTGCAGATGGATCATGTGATTCTTGTTTTTCTTCATGAACAGATCCTTCACCTAAGTAGGCACCCTCTTGTGTAACCTATACGTTCTGTACTCTGTGAATCAGTTTACTTAAGACTAGCTATGAAACTGTTCCTCTTCTGCTGCTATAAATAACACAACCACTCATGCTGAGAGAGGAAGATAGAGGAGGATCTGTGCTGCTTAAAAAACAATAGCACTTTTCCTAATCGCTTTGATCACGGCCATGCAGTCATGTGGGTAGAAAGCTAGAGTAAATATAGGTTGTTTGCATATAAACAGGGAATTACCCCTGTGGTCAACGTGGATGTTCCACACAAGGTCTTCTGAGGAGGGACTTATCTTGGCACAACTGTGATGTGCAGTAGAGGCTGTGAAAACTTACTAGTCGAGCCTTGTTTCTGTCCTATTTAAATAAAAAAAATAAACATTCAGATTCCAGCCCTATTAAGGCACTACCTGGAGGTGAACATGGACCACATTGACCATATTGGTCGAGGCATTTTTAACATGCTGGCCCATTTTCCCATTTACATTGTCCCTTTCTCCCTCAAAATTTAGATAGACCCATCTGGCATTTGCCATAATTTCCCTTTGGCCAGTTCGTCAATGGCACTTCTCATCCATCTTTTCTGTCTGTGAGTCCTACGGAGTTCTTGGGGCGTGGATATTCCTAACACACATTTTTTAAGAACAATAGCTGTTTTCCTGTACAACAATACTTCTGACATATGACACGCAAGCCCCTCCACCCAACTTAACTTATTCCACCCCCATTAAATATGATGGCATGTTTTGGAGTCAAATGTTTGAAATTCCTTGACGAGATAAGAAGAGAGAGAGAGACTTTCCCACGATTGTTGCGGCCTGCATGCATTCTTTATCACACATTCCCTGGCGAGGCCTCTAAGAGAGAGACAGGAGGGAAAGGAGGCAGAGACTGAGAGATGGAGAGACAGGGCTTGACAGAGGAAGAGAATGAGTGAGAGAGCAGAAAGAGAGAGGACAAAAGAACAGGGCTCAGGGAGTGAGAGAGCAAAAGGTAAAGATGAAGGGCGATATGGAGAGAGAGCAGAAAGAGAAAAAGGAAGAGAAAGCCGAAAAAGAGAATGACAAAGGGGAGAGAGAGAGAGGGGGAGAGAGAAAAAGATAAAGACAGTTAGTAAAGGGGAGGGAAATGGGCAGAGAGAAAGAGGGGGAAAGCGTGAGAAAGGGAAAGAAATAGATGGGTAGAGAGAGAGAGAAGAGCCTGTTGTTCCTGTCTGACCCACTTCCAGCTTGACCACTCAGTTTCTGTCTGCCTGTCTGTCTGTTTGTTCGCCTGTCTTTCTGTCTGTCTGTTTGACCGTGTATCTGTCTGTCTCTCCACCTGTCTGTCTGTTTGACCGTGTATCTGTCTGTCTCTCCACCTGTCTGTCTGTTTGACCGTGTATCTGTCTGTCTCTCCACCTGTCTGTCTGTTTGACCGTGTATCTGTCTGTCTCTCCACCTGTCTGTCTGTTTGACCGTGTATCTGTCTGTCTCTCCACCTGTCTGCCTGTCTGATGGGAACCTCTCATTGTTCGCGGGGCAGACGGTGTGGGGGGGTGGGATGGGGGAAGGGGGCGTGGCCTGGACCTGTGTTCCTCTGGTACTCCAGACACCCGCCACAGGATGCTTGGAATGTTGCGCAGACAGAGGGGCGCGTTCCTATCGGCCTGCGCGTGCAGCGGATGGGGAAGGGAAGTGGGGGGGGGGGTGCTGGGAGGGTCTGGACTGGTGAAGCGCTGCCTGTTAGCAAGACAAGCCAGGAGCAACACTACCTCACTCGTACACTCTCAATTTCAAGGGGCAGTAAATAAACAGGTGAATATTCATTATGTTTAGACTCTCTCGTTGTGTGTGTGTCTCTCTCTCTCCCACTTTCACTCTCTTTCAAACCTCCGTCAACACACAACACCCAGAAGGGCGTCAGACAGTCATATAGACCGGTGAGGTCACCACGACAGAGCCGTTTTAAATCTTCTGTGGTCATAGGCTAGCTGCCATGTCACCATCAGCAGTGACTTGATCTGGTGACTAACATCATCTGCCTCCTGGGTAGTCTGGGTAGGATTGGGACCAAAAATCAGCCCTGGCATTTCTTACGCCACCCAGTCCTGTGTGTCTTACTCTTATTACAGCAATGGGTTGTGGGTTGGATTCACTGAGTCAGTGGTGCTTTTTTTAAATGTGTCATTTAGTCATAGACGGAATGATTTCCATGAGACAGCCAGCAAAAGGGAGAATGCAGAATATTTCTCACATGAAATCGGATGTAGTGACGTGTATCTTGACCCACACGGAAGTATTATATATTGAAATATTTTTCGAAAACATATATTTTTAATGTGTGCCTATATTTTTTTTAAACCTACTAATATATGTATTGTATGTATTACTAATGTACAGTGGATATAAGTCTACACACCCCGGTGAAAATGCCAGGTTTTTGTGATGTAAAAGAATGAGACAAAGATAAATCATGTCAGAACTTTTTCCACTTTCAATGTGACCTATAATGTGAACAATTCAATTGAAAAACAAACTGAAATCTTTGAGGGGGAAAAATGAAAAATAAAAATCTGGTTGCATAAGTGTGCACACCCTCTTATAACTGGGGATGTGGCTGTGTTCAGAATTAACCAATCACATTCAAACTCATGTTAAATACAAGTCATTACACACCTGCCATCATTAAAAGTGACTCTGATTAATCACAAATAAAGTTCAGCTGTTCTAGTAGGATTTTCTTGACATTTTCTTAGTTGCATCTCAGAGCAAAAGCCATGGTCCGCAGAGAGCTTCCAAAGCATCAGAGGGATCTCATTGTTGAAAGATATCAGTCAGGAGAAGGGTACAAAAGAATTTCCAAAGCATTAGATATACCATGGAACACAGTGAAGATAGTCATCATCAAGTGGAGAAAATATGGT